>CM069136.1:16668281-16678281 GCA_035221665.1 Okamejei kenojei
GGAGAGAATGAGAGGAGGTGAGAATGGGCGTGGGTTGTAAGGGGGGGGAGGAGACGTGGTACTGATTGTGGATGATCAGCCATGATCACATTGAATGGCAGTGCTGGCTTGAAGGGCCGAATGGCCTACTCCTGCACCTATTGTCTGTTGAGAGTGAAGGGGGAGAGAGAGGAGAGAGGGGAGAGAGAGGGGGAATGGGGGGGAGAGAGAGGAGGGAGAGAGAAGAAGAGGGTGTGAGAGAAAGGAGAGGGTGAGAGAGGGGATAGGTGGTAGGGTGGAGGGTGGGAGAAAGGGGAAGGGGGGAAGGAAGAGAGATGGGGGAGAAAGGGGAGAGGTTGAAGGAAGGAGTGAGGGAGTGTGAAAGGGGAGAGGGAGAGGAGCAGGGGTGGTAGAATGGAGGGAGGGAGAGTGAAAGCAGAGGGGGAGAGAGAGGGGAGTGAAAGGGGAGGTCAGAGGAGGGGAGAACAAAAGGGGAGGGGGGGAGCGATGGGGAGTAAAAGGGGGAGGGGGGAGGGGGAGGAAGAGAGATATGGTGAGTGAAAGAGGAGAGGGGGAGGAGAGAGGAAGGAGAGAGAAGGGGGGCTTTTAAATTCCTCAGCACAGGAGCAGTGCAAACGCGGACAAGCGGGCATAAGGGGTGGGGGGGGGGGGGAACGTGTGTGACGTTGCGGAGGGAGCTTCACCGTGTGTGTGTGTGTCTCCAGGCCCTCATAGTTGAACTGAGGCCCAGGCCAATTTCAATTTTAGAGGCCGCCAAACCAAGATCAAGCAGAGGCCCCCATACCAAGATCCCTTTGAATCAGACAGGCATGAGCAAAGATCCTATAGCGAGCAAGATAGATCACTCGACGAAAAAGGCGTAGTACGGTCATGGGGAATTTTCGGCCCCATTTCCGTAACCGGCTTCTGTCTCCGCGCCAAAGATCCCGTAGTGGAGCAAAGATGGTGCGGAGACGGAAGCCGGTTACGGGAACATCCTCGTAAAAATAAAAGTTATTTGCGAAAAATCTTCTCCTCATTTTCAGAATTATAATTTATTAACACAATTTGTTCTCCCGCAACGTTGATTACACTGCGAGTCGGGTCGGGTCGGGTTACTGAAATGGATGAAAAAAAGGCCCACGTTCCGCTCTGTTGCGTACTACACGTCAGCCCATTGCATTTAGAAGGAGTTGTTCACTATAGGATCTTTGGGCATGAGGCCCATGCCAAATGGCACTCGTTGGCTTCTGTACCTTTTGACCGTTGAGTTACTGCAGTTTTTTGTGTCTTATCTGCAGTTCCTTCCTCTACGATTAGATACTACTTTGACATTAGGCAGTGTTTTCTTGGTTGAGTACATATCCTCGTGTTATAGGACAAATGCTTTTTGTTTTAATCGCAATTTTTACTGTGGACGGCTCGATGGTAATCATTGTACAGTCTTTCCGCTGACTGGCGCTGACACGGTGGGCCGAAGGGCCTGTTTCCGCACTGTGCCTGTAAACTAAATTAGTGTGAAAGAGTGATCGAAGGTCGGTATGGACACATTGGGCCAAAGGGCCTGTTCTTGCGCTGTAATCTTCTATGTTTTACCGCCCCTATCTCCACCCATATCCCTCCCTCTAACTTTACATTTCACTCCTCCTTATCCGACACCATTTTGTCTCCTTTTCACCTCCTTGTCGTTAACTCCACCCCTCTGCTAATCATCCCTTCCCCTCTCATTTGTTTCCACCTATCACTCACCAGGCTTTGTCCCAAAGCTCTCCTTGACAGCTTTAGTTTCGTTTGGAGATACAGCGTGGAAACAGGCCTTCAGCCCACCAAGTCCGTGCTGACCAGCAATCCCGGCACACTTACACTATCCTACACACTGGGAACAATTTACAATGATACCATGCCAATTATCCTACAAACCTGTACGTCTTAAGAGTGTAGGAGGAAACTGGAGATCCCGGAGATCACGTGCAAACTCAATGCAGACAGAACCCGGGTCTCTGGCGCTGTGAGACAGCAACTCTACCGCTGCACCACTGTGCCACCCTACCACCCCCTCCCAATCAGTGTGAAGAAGGGTCCCGACCTGAAACATTTTCTGTACTTTTCCCTCCACAGATGCTGCCTGACCCACTGAGTTCCTCCAGCACTTTGTATCTTTTCCTCAAGATTCCAGCGACTGCAGTTCCTCGTCTCTCCAAAGTGCAGATTATACCGTTGCAGATACAGAGAAAGTGCAGATAGATCAAAGAGTAAGGGCCGCGACAAGGTAGGTTGGAAGATTGGGAATTCATCCTTTGCATGGTTCAGTTTAGTTTGTTGTCACGTGTTCCGAGGTGCAGTCTTCTTCTTATCGAGTCCATACACAAGATTAGTAGCAACGTCACAATCCCCGCGATCAGTGGCGCTCTAGATCTGCCCACTGCATGGGCCGTGGAACCGGGGGGCTGGGGGGGCTGCAGCCCCTCCACTTCCACATGCTTCATAACCCGAAATTATCCGGCCTGCAGGCATATTTTTCCCTTCTTCTGAGGACCTCCGACATCCAGAATCTCAGAACAAGCGCACTGTGAGTGCGGCATAACCAAAGTTCGTAGAGCTCCGCCAAAATTATATTGGCCCCAATATCTGTATGTACTGCGGAGGTTTTTAGTCAGATATTTAGTATGAAAATATTGATCATGGATAGACAATTACACAAAATACGGATAATTTAGATGTTCTTATGACGATTGTGCAAAAAATAATGATTTTGATTATCTTGAGAGTGGATGTTTGAGGATTTTGAACACATGTCTGTGTAAAACGGCCCTTGCCCTTGATCACAGCTTTTGTGTTAAGTGAATGGAAAAACAATAGGGAACAAGATGCTAATTTTCGAGTATGAAAATGACCATAACTTTTTTAATACTGAAGATATGAAAGTGAATTAGGTATAAAATTAAAGCTTTATCTGATGGCATAAAATTACAGGCTTGATTTTTAACATCTCAAAAGTTTGTGACATCCCTAAGGTTAGACGTTGAACACACTTCTCTGCATCTGCATACAATGGTGTCTGTCTTGTCGCTTCTTGTGCATGGTGGTGGAAAGATTGGTGGCAACTGGGCCGCGACGTGAACATGGAAGCTCTTTCTGAATCCGTTGGTGCGCTCTTTCAAAGAGATTAGTTAAAACAAATGTAGGTCCCTCGCAGTCAGAAACAGGTGAGTTGATCATGGGGAACAAGGATATGGCGGACCAATTGAATAACTACTTTGGTTCCGTCTTCACTAACGAAGACATAAATAATCTGCCGGAAATAGCAGGGGACCGCGGGTCAAAAGATAAATTGAGTGAAATCCAGGTTAGTCGGGAAGTGGTGTTGGGTAATTTGAATGGATTAAAGGCCGATAAATCCCCAGGGCCAGATAGGCTGCATCCCAGAGTACTTAAGGAAGTAGCTCCAGAAATAGTGGATGCATTAGTGATAATCTTTCAAAACTCTTTAGATTCTGGAGTAGTTCCTGAGGATTGGCGGGTAGCAAACGTAACCCCTCTTTTTAAGAAGGGAGGGAGAGAGAAAACGGGGAATTACAGACCAGTTAGTCTAACATCGGTAGTGGGGAAACTGCTAGAGTCAGTTATTAAAGATGGGATAGCAGCGCATTTGGAAAGTGGTGAAATCATTGGACAAAGTCAGCATGGATTTATGAAAGGTAAATCATGTCTCTTGTGGAATTTTTCGAGGATGTAACTAGTAGCGTGGATAAGGGAGAACCAGTGGATGTGGTGTATCTGGACTTCCAGAGGGCTTTCGACAAGGTCCCACATAAGAGATTAGTATGCAAACTTAAAGCATAAGGCATTGGGGGTTCAGTATTGACTTGGATAGGCTGGGTGAGTGGGCAAATGTTTGGCAGATGCTGTAAAATGTGGATAAATGTGAGGTTATCCACTTTGTTGGCAAAAACAGGACAGCAGACTATTATCTAAATGGTGGCCGATTAGGAAAAGGGGGAGATGCAGCGAGACCTGGGTGTCATGGTACACCAATCATTGAAAGTAGGCATGCAGGTGCAGCAGGCAGTGAAGAAAGCAAATGGTATGTTAGCTTTCATAGCAAAAGGATTTGAGTATAGGAGCAGGGAGGTTCTACTTCAGTTGTACAGGGTCTTGGTGAGACCACACCTGGAGTATTGCGTACAGTTTTGGTCTCCAAATCTGAGGAAGGACATTATTGCCATAGAGGGAGTGCAGAGAAGGTTCACCAGACTGATTCCTGGGATGTCAGGACTGTCTTATGAAGAAAGACTGGATAGACTCGGTTTATACTCTCTAGAATTTAGGAGATTGAGAGGGGATCTTATAGAAACTTACAAAATTCTTAAGGGGTTGGACAGGCTAGATGCAGGCAGATTGTTCCCGATGTTGGGGAAGTCGAGGACAAGGGGTCACAGCTTAAGGATAAGGGGGAAATCCTTTAAGACCGAGATGAGAAAGACTTTTTTCACACACAGAGTGGTGAGTCTCTGGAACTCTCTGCCACAGAGGGTAGTTGAGGCCAGTTCATTGGCTATATTTAAGAGGGAGTTAGATGTGGCCCTTGTGGATAAGGGGATCAGAGGGTATGGAGAGAAGGCAGGTACAGGATACTGAGTTGGATGATCAACCATGATCATATTGAATTGCGGTGCAGGCTCGAAGGGCCGAATGGCCTACTCCTGCACCTAATTTCTATGTTTCTATGTAAGCTTTCGTATCTTCTGTCCCGATGGGAGAGGACGGAATGACTGAAGGTGTGAGTGGTCATTGATTACGTTGGCTGTTTTCCCGAGGCAGCGTGAAGTGTAGGTAGGGTGTGTCTGGTCTGTGTGATGGACTGAGCTATGCAGACCTAGAAAAAGAACACGAAAGTGGTGTCTGAAGTGGAATGCTTCGGATTGCGTCCAAAGACCCAAGGCAGCGTGGTATTTTTTGATTTAAAAATAATAATCACTTTTTTTTAGTTCTGTACTCAAACTAACATCTCAGCAATTTGATCGTTCTATCACGAAAGGTAGTCGTCGTCGTATTTAATGCGCGCTGAGTTTTATTTTGAGAGTGTGGAAATTATGACTGACATGAGTAAGAAGGCTCTCTGGTGTTCATCAATGTCTCCAGAAACGTTTGCACGGCTTCAAAATGTACTTACAGAAGAAGTAACTGAAGCGTCATATGCTGAAATCACAACGGCTTTGCAGCTGCATTTCAAAGACAGTCAAAAGTTCCTCGCAGCTCGCCTCGATTTCTACCGGACGGTGCAACAGGAAGGGCAATCATCGAATTTCTTGTCGAACTTCGCACCAAGGTAAAGGCATGTGATTTAAAGCTCAATGCTGAGGAAAGTGCCAAGACAATGCATTGCGGGATAGACTGGTCATGGGCTGCAGGCACGCATTCATCCAGCAGGCGATTCTCAAGGAGTCGACGCCTCATTGAAAAATGTGCTGCAGTGTGCTAAGATGGCCGAGCTGCTGAGTAAAGAACTGCACAAAATGGCCGGCGAAACAGCGTTGAAACTCCCTCAGGAGGTGCATACAGTTCGTCAGACTCGTCCATATCGCCAAAAACCACTTGATCGACCCAGAGCAAATCCGGAGAAGGTGGGACTGTTTCAGAAGTTCCCCTGTGGCGGGAGGATCAAAACCCAGCTACCGGTGCAGCTCGACTGCTCATCATCACCGTGAGTGCCCGTATATCGAGTCCATTTGTTATGCCTGTTACCGAAAAGGTCATCTCCAGGCAGTATGTCAATCTGTAGGAAAGCTGAGAAAGGGCACCAAAGTGCAAAACAGTCGATCAAATCGCGGAGACCATTTCTATTGAAGTTCTCGGGGTGTCTACGATCACCGACACGCCGAGGATTTTGCTGCAGGTCTCAAACGTCGATCTACAGTTCCAGGTGGACACTGGTGTGGCTGTGTCGCTAGTGGGTCAGGACATCTGGGAGAGGATCGGATCGCCGAAACTGAAACCGGCCAACATCCGCCTTTTCGGATACGGACGACAGCCCATTCTCACGAAAGGCAAATGCACTGTCGCCGTTTCCTGTAATGGTATGACACAGATGTTGCCGCTGATCGTCGTTGGCAAAGAAGGTACATCCCTGTGCGCCATCGACTGGATCCACGCTTTCAAGCTTGACATGAACGCCTTGATCTACGATGGATCAACTATGGCATTGTCATCTACCACGGATTGCAACATGCTCAGCAAGTGCGAGAACAGTTGACCAGTTTCCGGCGGTTTTTGCACCTGAACTCTGGCATTGCACAAAGATGAAGGCACAGCTCATACTAAAAGGCTGTTTTCCCGAGGCAGCGTGAAGTGCAGATGGAGTCGATGGTGGGGTGTGTCCGGTCTGTGTGATGGACCGGGCTATATCCGCAGCTCTCCTCAGTTCCTCGCAGTCTATTGCCAAACTAAGCTGTAATGCGTCTCGACAGAATGCTTTAGACCTTCATTCTCCCCACACCCCAAACACGTGCAGGCTTGTAGGTTAATTGGCTTTGGTATATTGGCTTTCCTGTAATGGTCGGCGCGGACTCGGTGAGCCGAAGAGCCTGTTTCCACGTTGTATCTCTAAACTAAACTAGTGTGTGAACGGGTGATCGCTAGTCGGCGCGGACTCGGTGGGCCAAAGGGCATGTTTCCACGTTGTATCTCTAAACTAAACTGTAATGTTTGGTGGACTGTGTGGGGTGGGAGGACCCGTTGCTACGCAGCAGGTGGGGTTGCACAGGACAAAGGGAGATGTTTTGTATATAGTTTGTTTTCCTGTCTAGACAGGAGCCATTTTGTGCAGCCATTTTGAGTTGTCTTGCTGCCAGCATTGAGTAACATATGAAAGGCTTCTGTTGTACCTTGGACCCTCTAGTTTCATGCAGACCGAGAAAAAGAACACGAAAGTGGTGTCAGAAGTGGGATTGCTTCTGGAAAAATTATCCGGTACCAACAGTCAATATGTGGATCTCAACTATGTTCGAAACACTACACTTGGAAGGTATGAGACTCCGACTAGCAGGAAAATCAGACTGTTTTTATAAGACGTGGTCTGCATTTATAAATCTATTACAAGGGTAAGGTGCAAGACTACCTCAAAAAAGTACCGGTGTTGGGTTTGGTAAAGGGGGAAGAAAAACTGTGGAGTTGGTAGATTCCTTTTGCGAGATGCTTATAATAAAGTACCTGGCTTTTCTTCTTTCTCTACTCTTCCCTTTTTCTTTTTTCTTTATTTCCTCTCCAGGGTCTATCTGATGTAACTGACAGTACCGCTAATAAATAAAGATATTTTAAAAAAAAAGTGGGATTGCGTCCAAAGACCCAGATAAGAGTCTATTTTTCGATTAGAAAAATAATAATTTAAAAAAAATTGAGTTCTGTGCTCAACATGTCTCGGCAATTTGATTGTTTCGATCACAAGCGAGAAAGGTGGTCGTCGTATTTAATGCGAGCTGAGTTTTATTTTGAAAGTATGGAAATTACTACTGACATGAGTAAGAAGGCTCTCTTGTGTTAGTAAGTAAGTAAGTATTTTTTATTTATATAGCACTTTTTCAATCAAATCACGTTGAAGCCAAAGTGCTTTACAGAGAATAAATTAGATTTCCATACATCCATATAAAAGAAAAAAGAAAAAAAGACACAATACACTATAGGATTCAACATGAATCGTCCCCCCATAGCAGAATCCATTGTGAGGGAAGGCACCAAAAAGTCCAGTCCTCCTCCTCCTCCTAGTCCACCTGAGGTTGGGGCGTATTTGTGGCCTCCGCAGCCAGTCCGATGTTTTCAGGCCCTCTTTGCCGGGAAGATGGAACACCGGCATCGGGTGAACACTGCTCCTCCGCGAAGACCGCGGCACCCAAAGTCCTCAGGCCGCGCTGGTTGGAGCTCCAACTCTGGCAATCTCGGATCCCAGGCTCCGCGGTGTTTTAAATCCAGCGCCGCCTGCCCGTAGCCACAGCTCCTTGATGTTAGAGTCGGCGGTTACCGCACTCCGGAGCTTACCGCACGGCGACCCGGTAAGGCATAAACCCGCTCCGTGTCACCGCCAAAGCTGTGATCCCGGCAGGAAACGCCGCTCCAGTTCGATGGTAAGCAGCACGGAGAGGCCGAAGATGTGATGTCATCAATGTCTCCAGAAACGTTTGCACGGCTTCAAAATTTACTTACGGAAGAAGTAACTGAAGCCCTCATATGCTGAAATGGCAACAGCTTTGCAGCTGTATTTCAAAGACAGTCGGAATCTCCTCGCAGCTCGCATCGATTTCTACTGGACGGTGCAACAGGAAG
Source organism: Okamejei kenojei (assembly GCA_035221665.1). Taxonomy (NCBI): domain Eukaryota; kingdom Metazoa; phylum Chordata; class Chondrichthyes; order Rajiformes; family Rajidae; genus Okamejei; species Okamejei kenojei. The sequence goes on from CM069136.1 coordinate 16,676,577, forward strand.
GGCAATCGATCACCGAATTTCTTGCCGAAGTCCGTTTGTTATGCCTGTTACCGATAAGGTAATCTCCCGGCAGTGCGTCAATCCGTAGGAAAGCTGAGAAAGGGCAAGAAAGCGCAAAACGATCAAATGGCGGAGACCATTTCTATTGAAATTCTCGGTGTGTCTACGATCACCGACAAGCCAAGGATTTCCCTGCAGGACACTGGTGCGGCTGTGTCGCTAGTGGGTCAGGACATCTGGGAGAGGATCGGATCGCCGAAACTGAAACCGGCCAACATCTGCCTTTTCGGACGACAGCCCATTTCCACGAAAGGCAAATCCTGTAATGGAATGACACAGATGTTGCCGTTGATCGTCATTGCAAAGAAGGTACATCCCTGTACGCCACCGACGGGATATATGCTTTCAAGCTTGACATGGATCAACTATGGCATTGTCATCTACCATGGATTGCAACATGGTCAGCAAGTGTGAGAACAATCTGCAGAAGGTTCTTGACCAGTTTCCGGCTGTTTTCGCAACTGAACTCAGGCATTGCACAAAGATGAAGACACGGCTCATACTTAAAGACCATGCCGTCCCTAAACCAAGACCAGTTCCGTTCAGTCGGATGGACTCCGTCGACAAGGAACTCTGCTGCCTAGAAGAAATGGGAATTATCACCCATTCAGAATGGGCCACATCCATAGTTGTCGTTCAGAAGCCTTGCGGCAAGGTGCGCATCTGTGGCGACTACAAAGTGACTGTAAACCCTCAAATGCACATTAATCAACACCCCATACCAAGAGTGGACGAGCTGCTCGTCAAGCTGCAAGGAGGACAGCACTTCTCGAAATTGGACATGTCCGACGCGTATCTCCAAGTGGAACTGGACGACGAGACAAAAAACCTGCTCGTGCACAAGTGACTGTTCAGATACAACCGATTGTTGTTTGGGCAGCACCGGCGCCGGCCATGTTCCAGAAACTGGTCGACAATCTGGTTGCCGGGATTCCGTACGTAGCCGCCTACCTGGATGATATAATTGTCACCGGCCCCCCGGACAGAGGAGGAACACCTGCAGAACCTAAAACAGGTCCTCACGGCACTGAACAACTACAGCAAGAAGTTGCGCATGGACAAGTGGGCATTCTTCTGACAACCGGTGACATATCTCGGACATGTGATCTCGGCAAGTGGTCTGAACCCATCGGAAGAAAGAGTGGATGCCATTGTGAATTTGCCGACGCCCGAGAATGTGAAGCAGCTTGAAAGCTCCATGGGCAAGGTGAACTACTATGGCAAGTTCATACTGCATTTTCGACTTTGTGCATACCATTCAACAACCTGCGAAAACAGGACGTCGAATGGAACTGGTCCAAAGAGTGTGACCATGCATACATCAGGTTGAAGGAGATGCTGGCCCAGAAGACGCGTTTGGTCCACGAAGACCTATCGAAGCCGATCTCGCTGGCTGCCGATGCATCGCCGTATGGTCTTGGACTTGTAATCTCACAAACGGCGCCGAACAGCAAGGAAGAAACAATCACGTTTGCATCCAAAACACTGATGACGGCCAAGAAAAACTATAGTCAAGTGGGGAAAGAACAGCGTACAGATAAAGCAAATACTGATATCTCTTCAAAGGTGAACACTGAGGAAAACTCATGTCCAATCCTGACCGCAGGTACTGTCTGTATTGAGTTTGCACGTTCTCCCCGTGACC
>CM069136.1:16683281-16767804 GCA_035221665.1 Okamejei kenojei
CTGCCTCTCTCCCCCCTCTTTTTTTCCAGCCCTGTGTGTGTCTGCCAGTCTTTCTCTTTCCCGCGCTCTCTCTCACCCCACTCCCCTCTCACCTACCCCCCCTCTCTCTCCCCACCCCCTCTCTCTGCCCACCCCCTCTCTCTCTCTCCCCACCCCCTCTCTCTCACCCAGCCCTGTGTGTGTGTGTCTGCCGCTTTCTCTTTCCCGCTGTATTCCTCACAGACACACACACACTCTTTCCACCTCCTCTCTCTTTCCCCTCTGTCTCCCCTCTACCCACCACACTCTCTCTCCCCCTCCTCCGCTTTCTCCCCCCACTCTCTCTGTCCCTGTCCCTGTCCCGTTATGTGTGTGTGTGTATGTCCCTTCCTCCCCTTGCTCTGTCTCTCTCACCGTCTGTGTGAGAGAGAGAGGGAGACGGGACATTGCAGAAGGAGCTTCATTGTGTGTGTGTGTCTCTCTCCCCTTGCTTCTCTGTCTCTGTCTTTCACCCTTTGTGTGTGTGTGTGTCCAGGCCCTCTCGTAAATGAACTGAGGCCCAGGCCAATTTCAATTTTAGAGGCCCCCAAATCAAGATCCCTTTGAAGCAGACAGGCATGAGACGCATGCCAAATGGCACTCGTTGCCCCCAACCCCCATTTGATAGGGCCTGTGTGTGTCTCCCCTTTTTCCCTCCATCTCTCTCTCTCTCGCTGCTCCCCCCTCTCTGTGTCTGGTCCCATGGCGGGAAGGAGGGTGGGAGGGGCATAGCTGGCAAACGGGGACATCGCCAGCCTCCACTGGCCTGCACACAGCTGGGAGGGGTTAGCCGTGCATGTGTGATGGTGTTTATAGATCCGCCCCGCTCCGCTCCTGACTGCTTGCACCCAGTCTGGGCTAGCCAGAGTTAACCCATCCCTTCCTGGAGAGGCTCTGCATGTGGCTACGCTCTTGCGTTCAGTTCATCGCCAGCGTGTGTGTGTGAGGGGCAGGCCAGTTTCGCAATCAATCCCCAGAAGCAGTTTTGGTGTTGCTGGAGTTGCCACAGTCGCCTAGTTTCCGTCGACGCTCTCCCTTCTCACCACCCCTTCCTCCCTCGGCGCGGCGCTCCCGACTCCGGGATTCCTTCAGGAAATTCCGAGCGAAGTGGAGAGAGAGAGAGAGAGAGGGGCAGGGGAGTTTCCTTTCCCTAAGGCAGTGGTGGGACGTGGGGACGCCGACCTCCGTCTGTTTTGCGAGGGGTTCGACCAACCGAGGGACGGGCGGCTTCAGAGAGAGTTGCTTGAATATATCATTACTATCCAAATGGTGTCAAGTTGGGAAAATGGGAAGTACAACGGGATCTGGGGGTCCTTGTACATCAGTCTATGAAAGTAAGCACGCAGGTGCAGCAGGCAGTGAAGAAAGCGAATGGCATGTTGGCCTTTATAACGAGAGGAGTTGAGCATAGGAGCACAGAGGTCCTTCTGCAGTTGTACAGGGCCCTAGTGAGACCATCTGGTGTTTTGTGTGCAGTTTTGGTCCCCTAATTTGAGAAAGGACATTCTTGCTATTGAGGGAGTGCAGCGTAGGTTTACAAGGTTAATTCCCGGGATGGCGGGACTGTCGTATGCTGAGAGAATGGAGCAGCTGGGCTCGTACACTCTGGAGTTTAGAAGGATGAGAGAGGATCTTATTGAAACATATAAGATTGTTAAGGGTTTGGACACGCTAGAGGCACGGAAACATGTTCCCGATGTTAAGGGAATCCAGAACCAGGGGCCACAGTTTAAGAATAAGGTGTAAGCCACTTAGTACGGAGACGAGGAAACACTTTTTCTCACAGAGAGTTGTGAGTCTGTGGAATTCTCTGCCTCAAAGGACAGTGGTGGCTGGATCTCTGGATACTTTCAAGAGAGAGCTAGATAGGGCGCTTAAAGATAGCGGAGTCAGGGGATATGGGGAGAAGGCAGGAACGGGGTACTGATTGGGGATGATCAGCCATGATCACATTGAATGGCGGTGCTGGCCCGAAGGGCCGAATGGTTACTCCTGCACCTATTGTCTATTGACTCGGAGTCTCGCCTGGGTCGGACTGGTGGGGATTCGCGCGAGTGGGCTGGGAGTACCAGGAGAAGAAGGGTGCGCTGAGGGACTTGCAGCTTAGGAGGCTGTCCCAGGGCACGTATGTGAGGTTGCCAGTCCAGATGTTGCACAATCTGGGCCCAGCCTCCTCCATTTTTCTTTTCTCTGGAGAAGTGGCGAGGAACCCGCAGGCAGCTCGTTGAGTTGCTTGCGGATGATGGCTCCTCTGTCACAGATCCACAGAGCGTCGGTGCATCGGTTGGGTCTTTCTACAGGACCCTGTTCTCCGCGGGTTCACAATAGACAATCGGTGCAGGAGTAGTCCATTCGGCCCTTCGAGCCAGCACCCCCATTCAATGTGATCATGGCTGATCATCCCAATCAGTACCCCGTTCCTGCCTTCTCCCCATATCCCCTGACTCCGCTATCTTTAAGAGCCCTATCTAGCTCTCTCTTGAAAGCATCCAGCGAGCCGGCCTCCACCGCCCTCTGAGGCAGAGAATTCCACAGACTCACAACTCTCTGTGTGAAAAAATGTTTACTCGTCTCCGTTCTAAATGGCTTACCTCTCATTCTTAAACTGTGGGCCCTGGTTCTGGACTCTTCCCCCAACATCGGGAACATGTTTCCTGCCTCTAGCATGTTCAAATCCTTAATAATCATATGTTTCAATAAGATCCCCTCTCACCCTTCTAAACTCCAGAGTATACAAGCCCAGCCGCTCCATTCTCTCAGCATATGACAGTCCTGCCATCCCTGGAATTAACCTGGTGAACCTACGCTGCACTCCCTCAATTGCAAGAATGTCCTTTCTCAAGTTTGGAGACCACAACTGCACACAATACTTCAGGAGTGGTCTCACTAGGGCCCTGTACAACTGCAGAAGGACCTCTTTGCTTCTATACTCAACTCCTCTTGTTATGAAGGCCAATATGCCAGTTGCTTTCATCACTGCCAGCTGTATCTAGTGGGGACGTGCAGCGGGTCCTGTGTGTGTGTGGGGGTGGGTGGTGGGGGGGGGGGGGGGGGGGGGGGGGGGGCTTACCCGTAGTGTGCAAAGAGGTGGATGAATGCCTGGACGTTCCCTTAACTCTGGAGCAGCTGACTGGCAGGAGAGCGGGGCAGGCTGCCAAGAAGCCCGTCTGTCGGCGTGGGAGGCTGTTACCGATGCACCCATCTCTGGTGCCAATCCTGCCAGCTGGCACTAAACTTGTGCCCACCGCTCTTCTCCCCTCTTCTCCCCTGTCCTCTCCTCCCTTCTCCTTTCCTCCCCTCTCATCCCCTCCCCTCTCATCCCCTCCTATCCTCCCCTCTCATCCCCTCCCCACTCATCATCCCCTCTCCTCTCCCTCTCCCTCTTCTCCCCTGTCTTTCCCTTTCCCTCTGCTCCCTTCCTGTCCCCTCTCCTCCCCTTCTCTCCCCTTCTTCCCCGTGGCCGGGTAGCGCGAGTAGCCAGTCTGTGACTTAGAGAGGGAGGAGAGAGAGTGTACCCAAGGGGTGGGGGAGAGAGAGAGAGACGGAGGAGAGGGGGAGAGCAAGGGGGGGGAGAGAGACGGAGAGAAAGAGTGAGAGAGGGGGAGAGTTGGAGAGGGAGGGAAGGAAGGGGTGGGGAGAGGGGGGGGTGAAAGAGGGAGAGTGGGGAGAGAGGAGTTTGAAAGACACGGGGTGAGAACTGGAGACGAGTGCGAGATGGGGGAAGGAGGGAGGTAGGGAGGATGAACGGGTGAGAAGGAGAGGGAGGTGGGATGGAGGGAGAGAGAAAGAGCGACAGAGGGAAAGGATGGGGAGTTCGATAGAGATAACAGTGAAGAGTGGGAGAGGGAAAGAAAGGAAATATAAAGAGAGAGAGAGGGAGAGAAATAGAGAGAGTGAGGCGCGCAAGGGAGGAGCGATGCAGAGAGCGTCAGAGAGAGAGAGAGAGAGAAAAAGAGAGGCCTAAGAGAGAGACAGATCTCTGGTTTCCTCCCACACTCCAAAGATGTTTTGGTTATTTAGCTTGATATAAATGAATATTGTCCCTAGTGCGTGTGAGATAGTGTAAGTGTGTGGGGATCGCTGGTCGGAACGAACTCGGTGGGTCGAAGGGCCTGTTTCCGCGCTGTATCTCCAAGCTAAACTAGTGTGTGAGTGAGCGATCGCTGGTCGGCACGGACTCGATGGGCCGAAGGGCTTGTTTCCACGCTGTATCTCTAAACTATTGTGTGAACGGGCGATCGCTGGTCGGTACGGACTCGATGGGCCAGTTTCCACCCTGTAAGTCAACACTGATGTTGTTTTCTCTCTCAATTAACCCACAGGTGGTGAGTTAAACTTTGAAACCCGGGGTCTTAGCGAGGCGAAATTCCACGCTCACTATTGTACCCAAACCTGCACTCGAACACGGGTCGACGTTTCTCCACAACCTCTTGATGCTCTTCTTATTTAAAGAGAGCGCTTCTCCGATTTGCGTTTGAGGTGAGTCTTCATCAGCTTTAGTTTTAGTTTGGAGGTACAGCACGGAAACAGGCCGTTCGGCCCACCGGATCCGTGCCGACCAGCGATCCCCCATTCACACACTAGTTTAGAGATACAGCACGGAAACAGGCCGTTCGGCCCACCGGGTCCGTGCCGACCAGTGATCCCCCATTCACACACTAGTTTAGAGATACAGCACGGAAACAGGCCCTTCAGGTCCACCGAGTCCGTGCCGACCAGCGATCCCCGCACATTAACGCTATCCTACACACACTAGGGACAGTTTACAATTATACCGAAGCCAATTAACCTACAAGCCCGTCCTGCACGTCTGTACGCTGAGTTAATAGGAATCTGAGGGGTAACTTTTTCACACAGAGGGTGGGTGCATGGAACAAGCTGCCGGAGGAGGTAGTTGAGGCTGGGACTATCCCACCATATAAGAAACGTTTGGACGGGTACATGGATAGGACAGGTTTGGAGGGAAATGGACCAAACGTGGGCAGGTAGTACTGGTGCAGATGGGCCATGTGGCCGGTGTGGGCAGGTTGGGCCGAAGTTGGGCCTGTTTCTGCGCTGTGTGACTATGACAGTATTTCTTATGTGCCAGAATCTTACTTTATTAACCAAGTATGTTGTGTAACATACAAGGAATTTAATTTGCCAAGTCAGTCATATGAATAATGAGCAATAGAACACACAAAACACATTTTAACATGAACATCCACCATAGTGACTCCTCCATAGTCCTCACTGTGATGGAGGGCAAATTAATGCTCAATCTCTCCCCTTCTTTGCTCTCCCACGGTCGGGGGCCTCGAGCCTTCTGTTGACGGTACGATCTTGACTCCCGTAGCCGGCGGTGTTTGGGCCCTCCGCGTCGAGGCGATCAAGCTCCTGCATCGGGGGGAGGGGGGAATCTCAGCTCCCCCACGCCCAGCGATTGACCCCGGGTTGGGGCTCGTCAAACATCGTGTGGCTTTTGGAGCTTCCTGACCTCCATCTCTTACCCGAGACTGCGAGCTCCTGGTGTTATTTCATGGGATAGAGCTGGGAAACAGGCCATTCGGCCTGCCGTGTCCATGCTGTATGCCTCGGTTGCCGCTGTGGGGCTTTCTTTGGGGGGATTTATTAAACTTTGGAGGGTGACATCCCACCCACACAGCCCATGTTCATCACACTCATGGATCCCCTCTCTCTCTCTCTTCCCCCCCCTCTCTACGCCCCCTCTCTTCCCCCCTCTCTCTCCCACCTATCTCTCTCCCCCTATCTCTCTCTCTCTCTCTCCCCATCTCCCTCTCTCCCCCTCTCTCTCCCTCCTCTCTCTCTCTCTCTCTCTCTCTCTCTCTCTCTCTCTCTCTCCCTCCCTCTCTCTCCCTCTCTCTCTCCCTTCCCCTCTCTCTCTCCCCCAGTAGGGAGGGGTGAGCCGGGATGTCGGAGGGGTGGGAGGATTGCCCGCCGCTGCCGGTGGGTTGGAAGCGCTGCGAGGTTTACCGCAGATTCGGTGCGTCCATCGGCAAGACCGACACCTACTACATGAGGTAACGGAGCGGGCAGAAGAGGGGGTGGATGGGGAGGGGAGGGAAGGGATTGTAGTGGAAAGGAGGAGAGGGGAGATGAGGAACGGGAAGCTACGGAAGGTTTACAAGATGGGGGGGAGGATGAGACAGGAGGGGATGGGAGTGCGGGGAGTTTTGGGGAGGGGTGTTGGTTGGGCGTAACTGATTAGAGCGCCGGCAGACGCTGCCGAAGCCGGGGGAGCGTGCAGGCGAACGCCGGTGGGACAGGGCAGGGCGGGCGAGGGGTGGAGAGAGGCGCTGGCGTGTCGGTGCTGGCCCCGGCAGTCTAGTGGCGGAGTGAGGGGGTGGGGCGCCGGCGTCTGGGGGCTGACCCCGGCAGTCTAACGGCAGAACATCCTCTTCAGCCCCACAGCCGAGAGATTCCGCAGCAAGGTGCAGTTGGTGAGATACTTTGGAAAATCCCTCGACCTCACCGACTTTGACTTCAAGAAAGGCATCATCGTGTCCCCTAGTTCAAAGGTTGGAGAGTGCGGCGCTCGATCCTCACCCCCTCACTCACTTACTCACTCCATCCCTCCCTCCCTCCCTCACTCACTCCATCCCTCACTCCACCCTTCTCCCATCCAATCACTCACTCACTCCATCCATCACTCCCTCCCTCCCTCATTGCCCCTCCCACCTCATTGCCCCTCCCACAGTGCGGCGCTCCCTCCTCACCACCCGGTCAACTGTCTCCCTCCTCGTTCCTCCCGTTGCAGCGCTCGGGGAAGAGGCTGAGCGCCTCGACCAGCGACCAGGACGAGAGCCAGTCGGACTCCTACCAGGACCTGCGCAAGAGGCTGAAGGTGGAGCCGGCCCTGGAAGCCCCCCTCCCTCTCAGCGACAACCCCGCTGCCATGGACAGCCTCAACGCCCCGCCTCTCGACACGCTGATCGTGTAAGTCAGCCTGGAGTTCCTTCCTAGCCAGAGGATTTGTGTGTAGGAGCAAGGAGGTCAAGGGAGAGTTACATATACAGTACCCTCCACAATGTTTTGGTCAAAGACCCATCAGATTACTATCCAAATAGCGTCAAGTTGGGAAAAGGGGAAGTACAACGGGATCTGGGGGTTTTTGGACATCAGTCTATGAAAGTAAGCACGCAGGTACAGCAGGCAGTGAAGAAAGCGAATGGCATGTTGGCCTTTATAACAGGAGAAATCGAGTATAGGAACAAAGAGGTCCTTCTGCAGTTGTACAGAGCCCTAGTGAGACCACACCTGGAGTATTGTGTGCCGTTTTGGTCCCCTAATTTGAGGAAGGACATTCTTGCTATTGAGGGAGTGCAGCGTAGGTTTACAAGGTTAATTCCCGGGATGGCGGGACTGTCATATGTTGAGAGAATGGAGTGGCTGGGCTTGTATATTCTGGAGTTTAGAAGGATGAGAGGGGATCTTATTGAAACATATAAGATTATTAAGGGTTTCGACATGCTAGAGGCAGGAAACATGTTCCCGATGTTGGGGGAGTCCAGAACCAGGGGCCACAGTTTAAGAATAAGGGGTAAGCCATATAGAACAGAGATGAGGAAACACTTTTTCACACAGAGTTGTGAGTCTGTGGAATTCTCTGCCTCAGAGGGCGGTGGTGGCCAATTCTCTGGATACTTTCAAGAGCGAGCTAGATAGGGCTCTTAAAGATAGCGGAGTCAGGGGATATGGGGAGAAGGCAGGAACGGGGTACTGATTGGGGATGATCAGCCATGATCACATTGAATGGCCCTTCGAGCCTGCACCACCATTCAATGTGATCACGGCTGGGGATCATAGATCCCCATGATCAGTACCCCCAATGTTCCTTCCTTATCTTAAAGACATGAAAATATCCCCATATCCCCTGACTCCGCTATCTTTAAGAGCCCTATCTAGCTCTGTCTTGAAAGCATCCAGAGAACCTGCCTCCACCGCCCTCTGAGACAGAGAATTCCACAGACTCACCACTCTCTGCGAAAAAGTGTTTCCTCGTCTCCGTTCTAATAAAATGATATAATAAAAATGAGCTACACATGCTGGTTTATGCCAAGGGTTGACACAAAGTGCTGGAGTAACTCAGCGGGACAGGCAGCATCTCTGGATAGGTGACTTTTCGACTTGGGTCCCTGGTCGGAAGAAGGGTCCCGACCTGAAACATCATCGATCCATTTTCTTTGGCGATGCTGAGGTAGGCGGCACGGTGGCGCAGCGGTAGAGTTGCCGCCTCACAGCGCCAGAGACCCGGGTCCGATCTCAACCACGGGTGCTGTCTGTATGGAGTTGGTACGCTCTCCCCGTGACCTGCGTGGGTTTTCTCCGGGTGCTCCGGTTTCCTCCCACACTCCAAAGACGTGGGTCAATTGGCTTGGTATAATTGTAAATTGTCCCTAGTGTGTGCGGGATAATGTTAATATGCGGGAATCGCTGGTCGGCACGGACTCGGTAGACTGAAGGGCTTGTTTCCATGCTGTAGCTCGAAACTATTGTATTTTTGCAGCATATCATTTGATCTGTTTGGCCAGCAAGCAAAACAAAGCTTTTCACTAAACCTCTGTGCATGAGGATAACAAACCTAAACTTAAATGTCCCACGTGGAAATTGTTTTTTTCCTTAAGAAGGGTCCTGACCCAAAACATCGCCTATCGGTTTTCTCCAGAGATGCTGGCTGACCCGCTGAGTTACTCCAGCTATAGAGGTGAATCGGACAGTACCCAGGCTTGTGGAAGGGCCGTTCAGAAGCCTGATGACAGAGGGGAAGAAGCTGCTCCTGAGTCTGGTGGTGCGCGCTTCCAATCTTCTGTACCTTCTGCCGGACGGGAGCCGGGGAGAAGAAGGAATGCTTTACGAGGATGTTGCCAGGACTAGAGGGTGTGAGCTACAGGGAGAGGTTGAGCAGGCTGGGTCTCTATTCCTTGGAGCGCAGGAGGATGAGGGGAGATCTTATAGAGGTGTATAAAATCATGAGAGGAATAGATCGGGTAGATGCACAGAGTCTTTTACCCAGAGTAGGGGAATCGAGGACCAGAGGACATGGGTTCAAGGTGAAGGGGAAAAGATTTAATTGGAATCTGAGGGGTACCTTTTTCACACAAAGGAGGGTGGGTGTATGGAATGAGCTGCCAGAGGAGGTAGTTGAGGCTGGGACTATCCCAACATTTAAAAAACAGATAGACAGGTACATGAATAGGACAGGTTTGGAGGGATATGGAGCAAGCGCAGGCAGGCAGGACTAGTGTAGATGGGGCATGTTGGTTGGTGTGGGGGTAGTGAGAGGGGTGCAGAGAGGCCGGGGAGGGGAGGGAGAGGTGAAAGAGGGAGGGAGGAGGGAGAGCGAGGAGAGAGAGGGGAGGTTGAGAGAGAGTTAAGGGAGGGGGTAATAGGGAAGAGATGGGAGGAGGGGGAGAGAGGGGTTATTGATCCAGCAGTAGCCACTATCGCTTATCCCCCGCGGGACACATACGGGGGGGGCGGGACTTTGACTCGGGGTTCCTCCGCTGCTCAACCCATCCCACCCCTCCCTCCACACACACGCACACACAGATCTCTACCCCTTGCAGAGTGAGAGGGGGGGAACAGGGCCAGTAGCATAATCAAGGGCCAGTCTCACCCCCGGTCACCCTCTTCTCCCCACTCCCATCGGGCAAGAGGTACAGAAGTGTGACAACGCACACCTCCAGATTCAGGGACAATTTCTTCCCAGCCGTTTTCAGGCAACTGAACCATCCTACCACCAACTAGAAAGCAGTCCTGACCTCCCATCTACCTCACTGGAGCCTCTCGGATTATCTTTAATCGGACTTTATCTTGCACTAAACGTTATTCCCTTTACCTTGTGCCAGTACACTGTGGACAGCTCAATTGTAATCATGTTTGTCTTTCCACTCACTGGATAGTACGCAGCAAAACAACTTTTTACTGGACCTCGGTACACATGACAATAAACTTAACTAAATATTCTCCTCTCTCTCTCTCCCGCTCTCACCCTCTGTCTTTTTCTGTCTCCCCCTTTCTCTCCCCATTTTTCTCTCTCTCTCTCTCCCCTCCACTCTCTCTCTCTCTCTCTCTCCCTCTCTCTCTCTCTCCCCATCTCTCTCTCTCTCCCCATCTCTCTCTCTCCCCATCGCTATCTCCCTCTCCCCATCTCTCACTCCCCCTATATTTCACTCCCCATCTCTCTCCCCCCCCTCTGTTTCTCCCCCCCCCTCGGTCTCTTCCCCCTCTGTCACTCTCCCATCATTCTTCCCCCCCCCCTTCTCTGTCACTCTTTCCCCTCTCTCTGTCTCTCCCCTCCCCCTCTCTCTCCCCTCCCGCTGCGTGGTGGCAGCTGCTGTGAAGGTTGTCAACAGTGGGTGCCGGGTGTTCTGTTCAGTCCCGGAAAGAAAAACATAAAGTTCTACTGTGCGGAGTGCAGGGGTGAGTACAACAACGCCCCGCCCCCGCCCCCAATTGTACGCTCACACACTGTGGTAGAGTTGCTGCCTCACCGCGCCAGGCACCCGGGTTCGATCCTGACCATAGGGGCTGTATGAACGGAGTTTGCACGCTCCCCCTGTGACCTGCGTGGGTTTTCCTCCGAGATCTTCCGTTTCCTCCCACACACCAAGGACGTGCAGGTTTTGTAATTTAATTGGCTTGGTGTAAATGTAAAATTGTCCCGATTGTGAATGGGTGATCCCTGGTCGGCGCAGGCTTGGTGGGGTGAAGGGACTTGGGAGTGCTGGTGCAGAAATCCCAAAAGCTTAATTTGCAAGTTTAGTTTAGTTTACGTTTGGAGATACAGCGCAGGAAATAGGCCCTTCGGCCCACCGAGTCCGCAATGGCCAGCGATTGTTAAACAGTTCTTTTGTCAGTCCAATTCAAGAAAACTTGATTCAAACCATTGCTGCTAAAATCAATTCTTTATTCTGACAGCGCTGGATAATTTTTTAAACCTTCCACCACAAAGCTAGAAACTCTGGGGCAGGTCGAAAGAACTACTGCTTTGACACAAACGTAACACATTATATAGGTATTAGACAATTATGGTACTGAAGGAGTGGCAAACTATTAACCAATCATTATGGTTTACCATACATTTAGCTTATTTGCATTAGCCAATCAACTAAGTCCTTTCCAGTGTTAAAGAAGGAACTGCAGATGCTGGAGAATCGAGGGTTACACAAAAAGCTGGAGAAACTCAGCGGGTGCAGCAGCATCTAAGGAGCGAAGGAGATAGGCGACGTTTCGGGTTGAGACCCTTCTTCCTGGAAAGTCCTTTCCAGTGATTGACAACACGTATAGTCACATGATTTTCCCTTTACTGGCCCCTTTACAACCTTTTTCCCCTCTGGTTTTCTTTAACCTCTTTGCTCAAAATCATTTTATTTCAATGAAGTAAAACCACAGAAATATAAAACTAATTCTCAGAGAACACCTCTCAGAATATAAAATACGCATCATACAGCAATCACACAATACATACACACAAAACATATATTTTCACTTTTGGAAAAGAAAGTTATTTCTAAAACTTCAGATTTAAACAAAGTCTAATACTTACAATCCTAATTAAAACACAATACACGTTCACAAATAATTTCCCTACTTCATAGTTAACATACAGTTACTTATGGATTAAATATGAGTTTTGCCCCATTCTTACAAAGTGGGAAGGACTTAAGTTATTTCTATAATCCCCAACCACACAAAGGCCACTGACTGTCACACTTGATTGCTTCTTCCCAAGCTCGGATCTAGTTCAATTACTACCTCCCCCTTCTATCTCTGGACGAAAGGAATGTAAGGCCTCCTCACTAATAGCATTCCACACAGCAAATGGAAGATTATCAAAACAGAGTTACTTTCTCAGTGTTCTATAAACATAAGAAACCACCCTTATACAAAGGTCACACAACTATCACCTATGCCTTATTTCTTATCTCAACACAAATACATTTAAACAGCACAAACCAGATCACAGACTATTATCTAGCTTTGGTGCCCAATACCCAATATAGACAACCATAAATCCCCTTTATAGCACACCCGAGCTCAAAGATGTGCCATAAAGAAAGGACACATGATGCTCATGTCTTGAGAAGAACCCCATCAATAACCTATACTCTAAACACCAAACTAAACCAAATATATCTTCTGACAGAGTTATAGCCGCTTCAAAGCAAACAAAGCTATGCCTATTTACATCAACATCTCCATGTTATAATAAGCCATCTGTTCTCATATGTGTGTGTTCTTTATTTCTTTATGGGCTATTTATTTCTGAAAACCTCATCTCCAAGTCCTTCTCTTGCAACTTAACATAAGTTCCTCATACAGAAGTTATCATTTGAGTAATTCTATTGTATAGTATTTCCTCACGATCACCCGTTCACACACTGGTTTAGTTTAGCGATACAGCGCAGAAATAGGCCCTTCACCCCACTGAGTCTGCGATGACCAGCGATCCCCACACATTAACACTACCCTACACACACTAGGGACAATTTTACATTTACCAAGCTAATTAACCTGCAAACCTGGACGTTTTTGGAGTGGGAGGAAACTGCCCATCTCACACACACACACACACACACACACACACACACACACACACACACACACACACACACACACACACACACACATGGTCTGGATGGAACCCGGGTCTCTGGCGCTGTGAGGCAGCAACTCTACCGCTGCGCCACCGTGCCGCCATTGAAAATTACCGAGCAGTGAAAGGTCTGGATGGAGAGGATGTTTCCACAAGTGGGAGAGTCTAGGACCAGAGGGCACAACCTCAGAATTAAAGGATGTTCCTTTGGCAAGGAGATGAGGAGGAATCTCTTTAGCCAGAGGGTGGTGAATCTGTGCAGAGATAGATAGATTCTTTCCCTCTCTCACCCAATTTTTTTTTCTTACTTCCCTCTCTCCCCCTGTCTCTTCATCTCCCCCACCTCAGCAAAACGTCGGGAGCGCGGGAGAAAGCTGAACTACTACAAGGTAAGAGGAGGGAAATCCATTCTGTGTGTGTGAGAGAGTGGGGGGTGGTTGAGAGGGAGAGGATGGAGAGAGACAGCGAGAGAGTGAGTGTGTGAGAGAGAGAGAGAGAGATGGGAAGTGGCGAAACGTCACCCATTCCTTCTCTCCGTAGATACCGCCAGTTCCGCTTAGTTACTCCAGCTCTTTGTGTGTCTTTCTCTCACTATCCTCTCTCTTTCCATCTGCTTGTCTCTTTTTATCTTTATCTCATTTTCCCTCTCTGTCTCTCGCTCTCTATCACTTCTGTGTGTCACTATCTCTCGATCTCTCCGTCTCTCCGTTTGTCTATTTTTCTCTGCCAGTTTGTCTATATTTGTACCTCTCTGTCTCTCTCTCTCTTTCTCTGCCTCACTATCTCTGTGTGTGTCTCTCTCTCTCTCTTTCTATCAATCTCTCTATCTCTCTGTCTCTCCCACCCTCTCTCTCCCTGTGTGTGTCTCTCTCTCTATGTCCGGGTGTGTCTCTCTTTCTCTCTCACTTTCTCCTTCTGTATGTCTATCCCTCTCCCTCCCTCTCTCTCTTCCCCCCCCCCCCCCCCCCCCCCCTCTCTCTCTCTCTCTCTCTCTCTCTCTCTCTCTCTCTCTCTGTAAGTTGATTTCCAGGCCGTGCATTAACTGAAGCTCCCCTCCCTTGTCTCCCCCTCCCCGTGGTGTTGTTCCTGACAGCGTTTTGGCTGCGGCGAGTGTACGGCCTGTGCCGTGCCGAGCGACTGCGGTGAGTGCCGGGCCTGCGTCGCCAGGAACGGTAGGAGCGGCCGGAGGTGGACGTGTCACCGGCGGCGATGCCAAAAGCTGGTGAGGACGGACGAAAACCCGCTAGCCCCTCACTCGCCCTCCCGCTCTCCCCCTCCCCCCACCTCTCCGCCTCCTCCCTCTCTCCCCTCCCTCCTCCATCTCACCCCTCCCTCTCCCCCTCCTCCCTCTCCCCCTCTCCCTCTCCCCCTCCCCTCCCTCCCTCTCCCCATCCCTATCTCCCCCCTCCTTCTCCCCTCTCTCTCTCCCCCCCCGTCCCTGTGCCCTCCACAGAGCGGTGAGGTGGACCTGTGAACAATGGTGGTGCCACAAACTGGTGAGGACGGACACCAACCCAACCCCCTCCCCGGCGCCCCTCTCCTTCACCACCTCTCACTCCTCCCTCTCCCTTCGGCCCACCGAGTTCGTGCCGACCAGCGATCGCCCGTTCACACACTAGTTTGGTTTAGAGATACAGCGCGGAAACAGGCCCTTCGGCCCACCGAGTCCGCACCGACCAGCGATCCGTGCACAATTACACTATCCTACACACACTAGGGGACAATTTACAATTTTGACCAAAGCCAATTAACCTACAAACCAACCGTGCGGCCCTTGTTGTCGACCCAGGAGATCACTAGGTTGCATTGGCGTTATAGGAGTACACTTAGGCCTTTCGGCCCATCAAACCAACTCTGTCATTCAATCATGGCTGATCCCTGCTTCCTAATCCCATTCTCATGCCTTCTCCCCATAAACCCAGGTTCAATAGACAATAGGTGCAGGAGTAGGGCATTCGGCCCTTCGAGACAGCACCGCCATTCAATGTGATCATGGCTGATCATCCCCAATCAGTACCCCGTTCCTGCCTTCTCCCCATATCCCCTGACTCCGCTATCTTTAAGAGCCCTATCCAGCTCTCTCTTGAAAGAATCCGGAGAACCGGCCTCCACCGCCCTAAAACGTAGATAATTTCACAGACGCACAACTCTCTGTGTGAAAAAGTGTTTGTTTCCTCGTCTCCGTTGTAAATGGCTTACCCCTTATTATTAAACTGTGGCCACTGGTTCTGGACTCCCCCAACATCGGGAACATGTTTCCTGCCTCTAGTGTGCCCAAGAATGTCCTTCCTCAAATTTGGACACTAAAACTGCACACAATACTCCAGGTGTGGTCTCACTAGGGCTCTGTACAACTGCAGAAGGACCTCTTTGCTCCTATACTCAACTCCTCTTGTTATGAAGGCCAACGTGCCGTTCGCTTTCTTCACTGCCTGCTGTACCTGCATGCTTACTTTCGTTGACTGATGAACAAGGACCCCCAGATCCTGTTATACTTCCCTTTTTCCCAACTACACCATTTAGATAATAATCTTCTTTCCTGTTTTTGCTACCAAAGTGGATAACCTCACATTTATCCACATTAAACTGCATCTGGCATTTATCTGCCCACTCCCCCAACCTGTCCAAGTCACCCTGCATTCTCATAGCATCTTCCTCACAGTTCACACTGCCACCCATCTTTGTGTCATCTGCAAATTTGCTAATGTTACTTTGAATCCTTTTATCCAAATCATTGATGTATATTGTAAATAGCTGCGGTCCCAGCACCGAGCCTTGCAGTACCCCACTAGTCACTGCCTTCCATTCTGAAAGGGATCCGTTAATCTCCACTCTTCATTTCCTGTCTGCCAACCAATTTTCTATCCATGTCAGCACTCCACCCCCAATACCATGTGCCCTCATTTTGCCCACTAATCTCCTATGTGGGACCCTATCAAATGCTTTCTGAAAGTCTAGGTACACTACATCCACTGGCTCTTCCTTGTCCATTTTCCTAGTTACATCCTCACAAAATTCCAGAAGATTAGTCAAGCACGATTTCCCCTTCGTAAATCCAAGCTGACTCGGACCGATCCTGTTACTGCTATCCAAATATGCCGCTATCTCATCACGGGAAGGCAGCAGCAGCCAAGAAAGGTAACTTTGAGGGTATGAGACGTGAATTGGCCAAGATAGACTGGCAAGTGATTCTTAAAGGGTTGATGGTGGATATGCAATGGAAGTCATTTAAAAACTGCATGGATGAACTACAACAATTGTTCATCCCAGTTTGGCAAAAGAATGAATCAAGGAAGGTAGTGCATCAGTGGATAACAAGAGAAATCAGGGATAGTAACAAAACTAAAGATGAAGCATACAAATTAGCCAGAAAAAGCAGCCTACCAGAGGACTGGGAGAAATTCCAGCAGAGGAGGACAAAGTGCTTAATTAGGAAAGGGAAAATAGATTATGAAAGAAAACTGGCAGGGAACATAAAAACTGACTGCAAAAGTTTTTATAGATATGTGAAGAGAAAAAGGTTAGTTAAAACAAATGTAGGTCCCTTGCAGTCAGAAACTGGTGAATTGATCATGGGGAACAAGGACATGGCAGACCAATTGAATAACTACTTTGGTTCTGTCTTCACTAAGGAAGACATAAATAATCTGCCGGAAATAGCAGGGGACCGGGGGTCAAATGAGATGGAGGAATTGTGTGAAATCCAGGTTAGCCGGGAAGTGGTGTTAGGTAAATTGAATGGATTAAAGGCCGATAAATCCCCAGGGCCAGATAGGCTGCATCCCAGAGTACTTAAGGAAGTAGCCCCAGAAATAGTGGATGCATTAGTGATAATTTTTCAAAACTCTTTAGATTCTGGAGTAGTTCTTGAGGATTGGAAGGATTGTAACCCCACTTTTTAAAAATGGAGGGAGAGAGAAAACGGGGAATTACAGACCAGTTAGTCTAACGTCGGTAGTGGGGAAAATGCTAGAGTCAGTTATTAAAGATGGGAGAGCAGCACATTTGGAAAGTGGTGAAATCATTGGACAAAGCCAGCATGGATTTATGAAAGGTAAGTCATGTCTGACGAATCTTGTGGAATTTATTGAGGATGTAACTAGTAGAGTGGATAACGGAGAACCTGTGGATGTGTTATATGTGGACTTTCAGAAGGCTTTCGACAAGGTCCCACATAAGAGATTAGCATACAAACTTAAAGCACACAGTATTGGTGGTTCAGTATTGATGTGCATAGAGAACTGGCTGGCAAACAGGAAGCAAAGAGTAGGAGTAAACGGGTCCTTTTCACAATAGCTGGCAGTGACTAGTGGGGTATCGCAAGGCTCAGTGCTGGGACCCCAGCTATTTACAATATATATTAATGATCTGGATGAGGGAATTGAATGCAACATCTCCAAGATTGCGGATGACACGATGCTGGGGGGCAGTGTTAGCTGTGAGGAGGATGCTAGGAGGCTGCAAGGTGACTTGGATAGGTTGGGTGAGTGGGCAAATGCATGGCAGATGCAGTATAATGTGGATAAATGTGAGGTTATCCACTTTGGCGGCAAAAACAGGAGGGTAGAATATTATCTGAGTGGTGGCCGATTAGGAAAAGGGGAGATGCAGCGAGACCTGGGTGTCATGGTACACCAGTCATTGAAAGTAGGCATGCAGGTGCAGCAGGCTGTGAAGAAAGTGAATGGTATGTTGGCATTCATAGCAAAAGGATTTGAGTATTGGAGCAGGGATGTTTAACTGGAGTTGTACAGGGTCTTGGTGAGGCCACACCTGGAGTATTGCGTACAGTTTTGGTCTCCTAATCTGAGGAAAGACATTCTTGCCATAGAGGGAGTACAGAGAAGGTTCACCAGACTGATTCCTGGGATGGCAGGACTTCCATATGAAGAAAGACTGGATAGACTCGGCTTGTACTCGCTGGAATTTAGGAGATTGAGGGGGGATCTTATAGAGACTTATAGAGACTTACAAAATTATTTTTGTTGGACAAGCTAGATGCAGGAAGATTGTTCCCGATGTTGGGGAAGTCCAGAACAAGGGGGTCACAGCTTAAGGATAAGGGGGAAGTCTTTTAGGACCGAGATGAGAAGATCATTTTTCACACAGAGAGTGGTGAGTCTGTGGAATTCTCTGCCACAGAAGGTAGTTGAGGCCAGTTCATTGGCTATATTTAAGAGGGAGTTAGATGTGGCCCTTGTGGCTAAAGGGATCAGGGGTATGGAGAGAAGGTAGGTACGGGATACTGAGTTGGATGATCAGCCAGGAGCCGAATAGCCTACTCCTGCACCTATTTTCTATGATTCTATCTCTGATTTATGATTGACCAGCATCTTCCCCGCCACCGATGTCAGGCTAACTGGTCTATAATTCCCTGTTTTCACTCTCCCGCCTTTCCTAAAAAGTGGGATAACATTAGTTACCCTCCAATCCACAGGAACTGATCCTGAATCTGTAGAACATTGGAAAATTATCACCAATGCTTCCATGCTTTTCGTCGATCCTGACCACGGGTGCTGTCTGTACGGAGTTTGCACCTTCACCCCGTGACCTGAGTGGATTTTCCCCGGGTGCTCCGGTTTCCTCCCGCACTCCAATGACCTGCGGGTGTGTAGGTTAATTGGCTTGGTAAATGTAAAAAAATTGTCCCTAGTGTATGTAGGATCGCGTTAATGTGCGTGGATCGCTGGTCGGCGAGGTCTCGGTGGGCCGAAGGGCCTGTTTTCGCGCTGTATCTCTCAACTGAACCCGTGACACCCGTTTTAACCAGTTCGTCGTTGGAACTAGCTGGACCTTCCTGTGCAGAAAGCGGAGCCCCACCCACCAGGACCGTCCGAGGGGGGGGTGGGGTGGGGGATGGACTGGTGTGTGGGGGCCTATGTGTTCACTGCTATCTCCTTCCCTCCCCAACCTCTGAAGAAGGAAATAAAGGTCGAGCCACAAGGAACAAAGTCACTGGATGAACCTAAGGTGGGTGCACACACGTTTGGGGGGAGGGGGTTTAAGGGCGGGGGAGGAGTGGTGAGGAGGGAGGGCCATGGGAGGGAAGGAGGGAGCGCCCTGCTCTATAAATAATGGCGGGAATTTTTTTTTCTCTTGGTCAGAAAAAGATGAAGCGTCGCTCACGCAGAATGAAGAAGCCATCGACCCGCAGAACACCGCCCACAGACATCAAGCCTGACCCCAGTGGCCAGGCTAAAGTTCCCACGGTTGGTGCCATCCTGTGTACTATCTGCTCCCTGCACTGCCCCTTTCACCAGCTCTCTGGGCCAATGCTTCCAGCCCCCACTGTGTGTGCGTGTGTGTGGGTGGAAAGAGCTTCACTCTGTGCGTAGGTGTGTGTGTGTGGGAGAGAGCCTCAGTCTGCACGTGTACGTGTGTGTGTGTACTCGCTTGTGTGCGTGCGTGTGAGACTGCATTTTACCCCCTGGACCCACATCTCTCTTCCTCGTTCTTCAGTTTTTTCCTGTCTCATGCCTGGTGTATCTGTGTGCGTGTTGATCTGTCTATGTGTGTCTGTGCGTGTGAGTGTTTTTGTGTGCGTATTTGTATGGGTGCGTGTGTCTGTATGTGCGTGCATATTTGTGTGTGCATGTGCGTATTTATCTGGTGCGTGTGTCTGTGTGTGCATATTTGTGTGTGTGCGTGTGTCTGCGTATTTATCTGGTGCGTGTATCTGTGTGTGCGTATTTGTCTGTATGGGTGCGTGTATCTGTGTTCGCGTGTGTCATTTCAAACTACAATTATCAAAGAAATTCCTACATTTGACCCTCGCCAGTGGCGTTGCCCCTTGGAGCCCTAGCAGGGGGCTATGCTCACACCCCCCCTGGACCCCCATCTCTCTTCCTCTTTTTTCTTTTTTTTTTCCTGTCTCATGCCTGTACAAAGGAAGGGGCCGGTCATTTACAACTATGCGTGGAATCTCCTTGTCCTTGAGGGCAGGTTTACAGAGATTGATCTCAGCCCTCGAGGGCAGTGAAGGTTACAGCATTAGATGTATTTAAGGTGGAGATGGGCAAATATTTGAAACAGCATGGAATTGACGGTTCAGTGGAAGCTGAAGAGGCCTGCATAGATGAGCATGATCATGTTGAATGGATGGGACAGGCCAGGGGGTCTGAGTGGCTTCCTCCTCCTAATTCCTTGTCATAGAGTGTATGAAACACTACTGAAACAAACCCTTCCGCCCAACCTGTCCATGCTGACAATGATGCCTCATCTACACTTGTCCTACATTTGCGGATGACACTAAGCTGGGGGGCAGTGTTCGCTGTGAGGAGGATGCTAGGAGACTGCAAGGTGACTTGGATAGGCTGGGTGAGTGGGCAAATGTTTGGCAGATGCAGTATAATGTGGATAAATGTGAGGTTATCCACTTTGGTGGCAAAAACAGGAAAGCAGACTATTATTTAAATGGTGGCCGATTAGGAAAAGGGGAGATGCAGCGAGACCTGGGTGTCATGGTACACCAGTCATTGAAAGTAGGCATGCAGGTGCAGCAGGCAGTGAAAAAAGCGAATGGTATGTTAGCTTTCATAGCAAAAGGATTTGAGTACAGGAGCAGGGAGGTTCTACTTCAGTTGTACAGGGTCTTGGTGAGACCACACCTGGAGTATTGCGTACAGTTTTGGTCTCCAAATCTGAGGAAGGACATTATTGCCATAGAGGGAGTGCAGAGAAGGTTCACCAGACTGATTCCTGGGATGTCAGGACTGTCTTATGAAGAAAGACTGGATAGACTCGGTTTATACTCTCTGGAATTTAGGAGATTGAGAGGGGATCTTATAGAAACTTACAAAATTCTTAAGGGGTTGGACAGGCTAGATGCAGGAAGATTGTTCCCGATGTTGGGGAAGTCCAGGACAAGGGGTCACAGCTTAAGGATAAGGGGGAAATCCTTTAAGACCAAGATGAGAAAGACTTTTTTCACACAGAGAGTGGTGAGTCTCTGGAACTCTCTGCCACAGAGGGTAGTTGAGGCCAGTTCATTGGCTATATTTAAGAGTGAGTTGGATGTGGCCCTTGTGGCTAGGGGGATCAGAGGGTATGGAGAGAAGGCAGGTACGGGATACTGAGTTGGATGATCAGCCATGATCATATTGAATGGCGGTGCAGGCTCGAAGGGCTGAATGGCCTACTCCTGCACCTAATTTCTATGTCCCACTAGCCTGTGCCTCGCCCATATTCAATAGACAATAGGTGCAGGAGTAGGCCATTCGGCCCTTTGAGCCAGCACCGCCATTCAATGTGATCATGGCTGATCATCCCCAATCAGTACCCCATTCCTGCCTTCTTCCCATATCCCTTGACTCCGCTATCTTTAAGAGCCCTATCTAGCTCTCTCTTGAAAGCATCCAGAGAACCAGCTTCCACCGCCCTCTGAATTGCTTTTGACCTTTCCTGTCTAGGTTCTGCTCCAAATGTTTTCTTTTAAACGTTGTCGTAGTACTTGCCTCAACTACTTTCTCTAGCCGCTCGTTCCCTACACCCACCACCCTCTGTGTGAAAAGGGACATTCTTGCTATTGAGGGAATGCAGCGTTGGTTCATGGGGTTCATTTCAAGGATGGCGGGACTGTCATATGCTGAGAGAATGGAGCGGCTGGGTTTGTATACTCTGGAGTTTAGAAGGATGAGAGGGGATCTTATTGAACCATATCAGATTATTAAGGGTTTCGACACGCTAGAGGCAGGAAACATGTTCCCGATGTTGGGGGAGTCCAGAACCAGGGGCCACAGTTTAAGAATAAGGGGTAAGCCATTTAGAACGGAGACGAGGAAACACTTTTTCTCACAGAGAGTTGTGAGTCTGTGGAATCCTCTGCCTCGGAGGGCTGTGGAGGCAGGTTCTCTGGATGCTTTCAAGAGAGAGCTAGATAGGGCTCTTAAAGATATGATCACATTGAATGGCGGTGCTGGCTTGAAGGCCCGAATGGCCTACTCCTGCACCTATTGTCTATTGTCCCCGGGTTCCTATTAAATTTTCCCCTCTTACCTTAAACCTCTCTCTCTTGACTCCCCTCATCTGGGTAAAAGATTCTCTACATTCACTCTATCTATTCCTCTCATGATTTTCTACACTCCTATAAGATCACCTCTCATCCTCCTGCGCTTCAAGGAGTAAAGTCCTAGCCTGCTCGACCTCTCCTGTCAAGTCCTGGCAACATCCTCGTAAATCTTCTCTGCACCTTTTCCATCCTACTGACATCCTTCCCATAGCAGGGTGACAAGAACGGAATACAATGGGCTGAATGGCCCACTCCTGCTCCTAATTCACGGGCTGACCAACAGATCTTTTCAACAATTGATTGCTGTGTTTCCCTACAACAGTGAGGGCACTGCAAACGTTCTGCAGCAGCTGTGGTTCAGAACACTCTATAAATTGCCACTTCAGCATGAGATTTCAAAAAGCGGCCAGCACCACTCGGTCCATCATAGATTCTGACCAGTGACGGTGTCTGTACCATTAGAAACATAGAAAATAGGTGCAGGAGGAGGCCATTCGGCCCTTCGAGCCAGCTCCGCCATTCATTGTGATCATGGCTGATCGTCCCCAATTAATAACCCGTGCCTGCCTTCTCCCCATATCCCTTGACTCTACTAGCCCTTGGAGCTCTATCTAACTCTCTCAGGCAACTGAAGCATCCTAGTACCAACTAGAGTGCGGTCCTGACCCATCATCTACCTTATTGGGGCCCCTCACACTGTCTTTCATCGAGCTTTATCTTGCACTGAACGTTATTTCATCTAACCTGTACACTGTAAATGGTTTGATTGTCATCTTAGAGCCCAGATTTCTTTGCCATAAGTGCCTTTTCATGCCTTTCTTGATGATTTCACCAAGATAATGCCTTTTTCACGATCGAGTGGCTAAAGTCAAGCCAAGTTTATTTGTCACATGCACATACAAGATGTGCAGTGAAATGAAAGTGGCAATGCCTACAGATTGTGCAAAAACTACAGAACAGAACCAGTATTTACATTTTTGAAGAAAAACACAGTAAATTAGGCCCTGGTGAGATCAGAGTTTCCAGTCCTGATGGCCCGTGGGAAGAAACTCCTCTCATCCTCACTGTTTTCACAGCGTGACAGCGGAGGCGTTTGCCTGACCGTAGCAGCTGGAACAATCCATTGCTGGGGTGGAAGGGGTCCCCCATAATGTTGCTGGCTCTGGATCTGCCCCTGCTGGCGTATTGATCCTGCAGGGGGGCGAGTGTAGTTCCCATGGTGTGTTCGGCCGAACGCACTACTCTGCAGAGCCTTCCTGTCCTGGACAGAGCGGTTGCCAAACCAGATTGTGATGTTACCGGACAAGATCAGCCTTTTTTTGGCCATTTTGCTAAAAGGTCATGCTCAAGTCAAAAGAGTTTATTGTCATGTCTAGTTGTACCTGATAATATTAATAAGTTATTAACGTATTTATTAATAATAACTTACAAGGGGTGCACAAAGATACGTAGGTATATCCCTTTCATTTTACTTTCCTTTTATTTTTTTTGCTTTGCTTTCTTAATTTTTTAAAATCTCTCTCCTCTATTTCTTGTACTTTTCACGAACTATCACTTTCACCACCTTATCTAACTTTATTTTTCTCTCTTTTTGCTTATATTACTTTTTTATTAATAAATTTAAAAACAAGTTGTATATGAAATGTATTATTATTCTTAATGTACCCTATTGTATATGACTTCTAATAAAAATATTATTAAAAAAAATAATAATAACTTACACCACAGGGGCAAAACCGGGGGCACCACCCAAAATCTACCCATGCGGGAGGCAAGAAGCCTAATGTCAAGCCAACGCTTTCCCAAAAACTGAACAATTTGGTGAGATTGTATGGGAGTGATGTATTGTCCGCAGACAACGGCATGCTGTTTTGCAAAGCTTGTGTGAAAACAGTGAGTCATGTGAAGAGATATTTTGTCTCGCACCATTTGCAGACAGCTAAACACAAGGCGGCAGCAGAGAAACTGAAGGCGGGAAATACGCCAGCTGGTGTCCTCACTACTGGCTCTACTGCTGGCTCCAGTCACAAATCTGAGTTTCCGAGATATCTGTGCAAGGCATTCATTGATGCTGGAATTCCACTGTGGAAATTGGAAAACAAATCTCTCAGAGGTTTTTTGGAGAAATACACGGAGCAACCTATACCGAGCGAGTCATTATTGTGGAAAAAATATGTTGACAGCAACTTTGACATTGTCGTGCAGAAAATCAGAGACAAAGTTGCATGCAACAAAATATGGATCTCGATAGACGAGACAAGCGATGCTGTGGGGAGATATGTTGCCAATGTGGTCATCGGTACACTGGAGGCCGGTCAACCATCGAAGGAGTATTTGTTGACTTCGGAAGTATTGGAGAAGACAAACAGCTCAACTATTGCTCAGTTGTTTACATCTTCCCTTGCTGTACTTTGGCCAGAAGGTATAAAACACGAGAATGTTCTTCTGTTTGTGACTAATGCAGCTCCGTACATGAAAAACGCTGCTTGTGCTCTTAAAATTTTATTCCCCAAAATGTTGCATTTGTCATGCTTGGCTCACGGACTCCATGAAATTGCCGAGCACATACGCTGCTTGTTTCCAAATGTCGATTGCCTGGTTTCCAACGCTAAGAAAATCTTCCGCAAAGTACCGTCACGTGTGCAGTTGTTCAAGGAAATGGCACCCGAGATTCCGTTACCTCCTCAGCCCACTTTGACTCGGTGGGGTACATGGCTCTCTGCTGTACACTACTATGCTGCACATTTTGAAACGATAAAAGAAATCGTCAACGGTTTTGAAGAAGAAGAATCTGCTGCTGTCAGGATCGTCAGTGAAATCATGCAGAACCAGTCCCTCCACCGCGATCTTGTGTTTCTTGCTTCCAATTTTGCAAACTTCCCACAAGCTATCGATTCCCTTGAGAAACCTGGTGAAACATTAACGAATAACTTGCAGGTTTTCAACGAAGTAACTGACGATCTTCGTAAAGTTCCTGACGACGTAGGTAAAGACATACAAGAAAAATGTGAGAGAGTGATTTCAGGTAACAAGGATCTTGAAGAAATACAGAACATCGCAAAAGTTCTCAAAGGTGGTTGTGATGTACAAGATATTGACATGAATATGGAGTCTGTTGCTTGTTTCAGGTATGCACCAGTGACGTCAGCTGATGTCGAAAAAAGTTTTCCACAACTGAAGCATACTTTGTCTGACAGGCGGCATAGTTTAACACCAGATAATATGAAAAAAATGCTAGTAATTATGTGCAACCAGGAAATGTAGTATACCTTTATATTATCAATTTTGACCATATTTTGGTGGTGGAAATACATGCCCTTCTATGCTTTTTTTTTGTCAATAAATGCCTTTTACGTGCCTTTTTTTGTAATTTTATTATGCCTTTTTGCCTGCCTATTTCAGAGTTTTTTAGTGCCGAAACATCCGTTGTACTTCCCCTTTTCCCAACTTGACACCTTTCAGATAATAATCTGCCTTCCTGTTCTTGCAACCAAAGTGGTTAACCTCACATTTATCAATCAATCAATTAATTTTATTTGTACAGCACATTTAAAAACAACTCACATTGACCAAAGCTCTGTACACCAGAGCAGGTACTAATGTGCCACATACAGTGGTACACAGACCTAACAATACACACATAAACTGTACGGAATTTGAGGAATGGTTTGATTTTAGCTGTCGTGCGAAGCTGGAAGAAGCTAGCTTTTACCACAGCATTGACCCGTTTGTCAAACTTTAATGCAGAGTCAAATATCACGCCAAGGTTTTTGACGTGCGGTTTGACTAATGAGGTTAGGCTTCCAAGGCTGCCTGCTATTGTTTTGATGGAGTCGGACAGGCCGAGTAGGATGACCTCAGACTTGCTCTTGTTTAGTTGGAGGAAGTTCTGTGCCATCCAACACTTTATGTCCTCGAGGCAGTGCAAGAGGCTGATTAAATTGGACCGGTTGTTGGGTTTCAGGGGGAAGATAGAGTTGTGTGCATAGCAGTGGAAGGAAATGCCATGCCTTTGAATGACTTGGCTGAGGGGGAGCATGTGCAGGGAGAAGAGAATGGGGCCTAGGATGGATCCTTGTGGCACCCCGCGGAAAAGGCTAGCTGGGGAAGAGAAAGAATTGCCTATGTTGGTAGAGAAACTCCTATTTTTGAGGTAGGAAACAAACCAGCTCGGGGCAGTGCCTAAACATCCGTTGTACTTCCCCTCTTCCCAACTTGACACCATTCAGATAATAATCTGCCTTCCTGTTCTTGCCACCAAAGTGGATAAGCTCACATTTATCCACATTAAACTGCATCTGCCCAATTCCCCAACCTGTCTAAGTCACCCTGCATCCTCCTCACAGTTTACACTGCCACCAAGCTTTGCATCATCTGTAAATTTGCTAATGTTACTCTTAATCACTTCGTCTAAGTCATTAATGAATATTGTAAATAGCAACGGACTCAGCATCAAGCATTGCGGTACCTCACTTGTCACTGAATTATAGAAAATCTCAGCAGGTCTGGCAGCATCTGTGGAGAACATGGAAAATTGACGTTTCAGGTCCAACACTTGTGTCTTGTAATAGTTGAAGGTTTCAAAGGTCTATTATTGTCATGTGTACCAATTAAGGTACAGTGATATTCGCATTACCATACAGCCATGCTAAAGAAAAGCAAGACACACAAGTACATAAAAGTAAACAAACATCCACCACAGCGGATTCCCCACGTTCCTCACTGTGATGGAAGGCAATAAAGTCCAATCTTCTTCCCTCATTTTATCCTGCGGTCAGGGCAATTGAAGCTCCCGTGTCGGGGCGATCAAAGCTCCTGCGGCGGCTTGGAGCTCCCGAAGTCGGTCACTCTAATCAGAGGCCGCGAGCTCCACGTAAGTCCCGCGGTTGGAGCTCCTGAAGTTGGTCACCGCCAGAGTCCGACAACTCTTCGACATTAGGCCGCAGTGCAGACGGAGATCCGATACGGGGACAAAATATCTTATTTCCGTTGAGGTAAGCGATTTTAAAAAAAAGGTTTCCTCCAACCCCCCCATACCACATAAACGGAAGGGACAGACAGACTGTTGGCGGGGCAGCTGTTAGAGTGTTGAATGGAAATAGAGAGGAGGAACTTTATAATACATAAATATAAATTTTATTTTGCTGCCCTACAGAATAAGTCAGGAACAAAGGGATACAAAATTATATTTATAAAGCAATTATATTTATGAAAGAACTGCAGACGCTGGAAAAAATAGAAGTTTAACAAAAATGCTGGAGAAACTCAGCGGGTGAGGCAGTATCTATGGAGCGAAGGAAATGGGTGACGTTTCCGGTTGAGACCCTTCTTCAGATTGATGGTCAGGCTGGTTATTGAGAACTGAGCGGAGATGTTGGATGAAGCTATCGCTGAGCCTGCACTCGGTCTCACCGATGTAGAGAAATTGACACCTGGAACCAAAGATCATAGAGCGGAGCGTGGAACAGCGGTGTCAAATCGGTGAGACCAAGCGCAGGCTTGGCGATCGCTTCGCCCAGTTCGCAATAACCAACCTGATCTCCCGGTGGCTCAGCACTTCAACTCCCCCTCCCATTCCGAATACGACCTTTCTGTCCTGGGCCTCCTCCATGGCCAGAGTGAGTCCCACCGTAAATTGGAGGAGCAGCACCTCATATTTTGCTTGGGTAGTTTACACCCCAGCGGTAAGAACATTGACTTCTCCAATTTCAGCTAGTCCCTGCTTTCTCCCTCCTTCCCCTTCCCTTCCCAGCTCTCCCACAGCCCGCTGTCTCCACCTCTTCCTTTCTTCTTCCCACCCCCACCCCACATCAGTCTGAAGAAGGGTCTCGACCTGAAACGTCACCTACTCCTTCGCTCCATAGATGCTGTCTCACCCGCTGAGTTTCTTCAGCATTTTTGTCTACTATTATAGTGCTTTTTTTATGAAGAAAAAATTGCCAGTATGTACCTATAATAAATATATGTGTTATGTGACCAGAAAACAAAGTCATTATGTTTTAAAGAAGGAACTGCAGATGCTGGAGAATCGAGGGTACACAAAAGGCTGGAGAAACTCAGTGGGTGCAGCAGCATCTAAGGAGCGAAGGAGATAGGCGACGTTTCGGGTCGAGACCCTTCTTCAGACTGGTCGGGGATCAGGGAAACGAGCGATATAGACGGTGATGTGGAGAGATAAAGAAGAATGAATGAAAGATATGCAAAAAAGTATCGATGATAAAGGGAACAAGCCATTGTAAGCTGTAGTGTGAAAATGAGAAGCTAGTGCGACTAGGGTGGGGGAGAGAGATAGAGAGAGGGAATGCCAGGGCCCGAGGGAGAGGTGAGAAGGGGAGGAGACAGCAAGGGTTAACAGAATTGAGAAAATTCAATGTTCAAGCCCAGAGGATGCAGACTCCCCAAGCGGAATATGAGGTGCTGTTCCTCCAACTTGCGGTGTTGCTCACCGTGGAGGAGGCCCAGGACTGAAAGGTCGGTATACAGAATGGGAGGGGGAGTTGAAGTGCTGAGCCACCGGGAGGTCGGGTTGGTTATTGCGGACCGAGCGGAGGTGTTCGGCGAAACGATCGCCAAGCCTCCACTTGGTCTCACCGATATAGATCATATAGAACAAAGTCATTATGTTTAATTTTGCAACGGTGCTGGTATGCTGTACAGGTGCGTACCATCACAAAAAAATACATTGGATATTGGTATTGGTTTGTTGGTGTAATGCCAACCCAGATATAATGCAAAGGCTTGTTTTTTTATGCTATTCACATAAACAGCATTAAGAAAGGACACTGACTGCTGGAGTAACTGCGGGACAGGCAGCGTCTCTGGAGAGCATGGAGAGTCGACATTTCAACTCGAGACACTTCTTAAGACTGACCAGAATTTTTTTTTTTTTTTTTTAATATTTTTATTTATTAGAGGTAAATTACATCAGTGTACATCCCATATATATTATTACAATCATTGTACCCCTTAATTTTTAAGGCTTTTAAAGAAAGGGAATAGAAACAGAAAGAGTAGAGAAAGTGAAAAGAGTTGCGAAAGTGAAAAGCGTGCCAAAGGAAAAGAAAAAAGAGCCCTTGTTCGAAGAGTAAGAGAAAGGAGATTAAGTGGACTTCCGGTGGCGCTATGGAGGACTAGAGGTTAGCGCCAGCCAGCTCCGCGAAAAAATCGGAAAAAACGGGGGATTAAGAGACCTACCCGCTGTCTGCTGTTTACTGCCTGCCGTTTCTGCACCGAGTGTGGCGAGTGACGTCATCAGGCGCGCGACTAATTATGTCAACAGCACGGAGCCCTACCGACAAGGCGAAAGGTCGACAAACCCGGCAGAAGGCCGGACTGAAGCCTCGGACTCGAGTAGGACCAGCTCCCTGGAAGATGTATCCAAAAAAACAGGGACAAAAGCGGAAGGTGAGGAATTGAAAACTTTCATTTCTCAACAGATGGCTGGCTTAAAGGAAGAAATAAAGGAAGAAATGAAGGATATAAAGGAAGAAATAAAGGAAGAAATAAACAAACCAGATGAACAGCCAGATGGATCAGATGAAAAATCAACTGAAAGAATTTCAACAAGAAACAACGTTAAATATTGAAAAAAAGGTCAAGAAAGTATCGGAAGATTTGAAGAAGGAATTCATTGAAATGTTTAATGAAATGGAAAATAAGATGGACAAAAAACTTGAAAAGGTTAAAAAAGACTTTCAAAATAGGATTATTCCTATCGAGAAAGTACTGGAACAACAGGCGGCTGGCATAAAGAACCTTGAACAAATAGCGGAGGCAAGTACTATGTCTACAGCAAAGCTGATTACAGAACATGAACGTCTAATGAATTTGCTGACTAAAACAACAGAGAAATGTACTGAGCTAGAAGGACATCAGAGAAGACAGAATCTGAGGATTGCAGGGATTCCTGAAGGTCGAGAGAAAAACGAAGATCCTCGAGAATTCACTGCTAAATTACTCCAAGCTGTTTCTATCTCTGGAAGAAATGCCTTTATTAGCTCGTGCTCATAGAGTCAGCAGACGTCAGACCAGAATAAACGCCCCTCCAAGACAAATGATTATAAAGCTACAATATGACTTTGTTTCTGGATGAGATTATGCGAAAAGCTTCGAGAATCAAAAACCTGACATTTGAAGGACAAAGGATTAGTATCTACCGAGATTACCCACCAGAGGTCGCTAGGAAACGGAAAGCATTTAATGAAGCCAAAAGTCTTATGAGGGGAGTAGAAAACCTGAGATACGGTTTGAATTACCCAGCCATTTTAAGAGTTACTTTTAACAACGCGGAACAATTCTTTAATACCCCAGCAGCAGCATTGGAATTCGCAAAGCAGTTCAAGACCTGAAAAGTATCTACAAGCAAACATACTGACTTTTACTACTTTTAGAGATCCAACACGGACTCTCAACACCCTGTGAGATTTCATAAGATAATATTGGACTAGATGGAATGGACAATGTCGTATGGAATGGAGAGGAAAAAACTGGATCGGAAAGCGTTATCTGGATATTGACAATTAGTCTTAACATATAACTAACATAAATAAATAACACATATATTAAAATCACAACGCGGTTTTATTATTAGTATTATTTTTATCAATTAAGATTTCTCACTATTGCTAATCACTATTACTAATAATTAACAACTAATGTTCCTTTAATGAATAAAATATAGCGATGGATCTCATTTGGAGATCTTTCTTTATAATAACAATTCTCACTTTGTACTTTAGTTTTTACTTGTTGTTCTATAGTATTTTTGTATCCCTTTTTTCTTTCTTATATAGCCTTTATATTTTTTATGTTTAATATTACTTAGATTTCTAAGTTAATTTTAGATATAGATACCTTTATATGATGAATCCTATCCCTTTTCCTTTTTTTTTCTATTGCCTCCCCTTTTTTTTCTCCCTTAATATTATACCCCCGCTAAAATATTATTATGGAATAATAATTCCCTAAATCTAGGAGCTGGCCAAGTTAATAACATCAATGACGGAAGTCGTTAGATGGATAGCCATGTTAGTGTGGCTAGCACAAACTACAACTACTCTAGTTGTAGTTCTTTCTACCTTTACACACATTACTAGTTTCTTTAACTATTCTTTATTCTTCTTTTATATCTATTGTATTTTTCAGTTTGAATGGAGTTACACATTGGACCAATGGAGATATATTCGTGAGGTACATAAACGAGATTTAAAATTCATCTATTCAGTGTTCGGGTGTAAGGTTGGGTCTGCCGCGCTGATCCTTAGACTCTATTGTAGATTTCTACAAACTTAAAATGCAAGACTTAAAAAGAAATACGGGGAATGAGGGATTAACGTTTTGTAGTTGGAATGTTAAAGGTATTAATGAACCAATAAAGAGAGGAAAAGTATTGGCACATTTAAAGGCAAGTAAAGCTGACGTAATTTACATTCAAGAAACTCACTTAAAAAAAGACGCTGAAAACAGGTTGAAAGCTAAATGGATAGATAAAATATATCATTCTTCTTTTACGCATAAATCAAGAGGTGTAGCAATATTATTTCGTAAAGGTACTTTATTTAAGCATACATCAACCATAACTGATAAAGATGGCAGATACATTATTGTGATAGGAGAATTAAACACAGAAAAAATGATTTTTGTTAATATATATGGACCAAACTTTGATAGCCCATTGTTTTTTAAGAAAGTACTTAACAATATTCCGGAATTAACACAATATAATTTGATAATTGGAGGAGATTTTAATTGTACATTAGACCCTTACCTAGACAGATCTACAAAACAAAGAAAAACTAAATCACATTCCAGTGATTTACTAAATGCATATATCCAAACGACTAACATTAAAGATGTTTGGAGAACAGAAAACCCTACGGGACGAGAATACTCTTTTTACTCGCCAGTACATAAAACTTACTCAAGAATAGATTATTTTTTGGTGGATGCAAAACTTATCTCACTTACTTATGAACCCAAATATCATAATATTATAATCTCAGATCATGCGCCATTAACATTTAAAATTAAAATAAATGGCAAAACAGAAAATTCAGGACAGTGGAAACTTAATCCACAAATTTTAAAAAATAAAACCACTCAGGAATATATCATAACTCAAATTAAGATTTTCTTTGAAATAAATGATCAACCAGAAATATCTCGCTCCTTATTATGGGAAACATTTAAAGCATATCTCCGGGGAATTATGATTTCTTCACAAGCATTCCATAATAAAAAGATTCGGAAGGAACAACAGGATTTGGAAAGGGAGATTAAACAATTAGATATACAGAATGCAACAAAGCCAGATATAATATTACATAATAAAATTGTAGCATTGAAATATAAATTAAATAAGATATATACAGATCAAGTTTTAAAATTTTTATCAACATACTAAACAATTACAGTTTGAATTTGGAGACAAACCCCAAAAATTATTGGCTCGACAATTAAGGAAAATTGAAGCTGAAAAAATTATACATAGGATTAAATCACAAAACGGTGAATTATTAATACAACCTAAAGATATTAATGAAAGATTTATGCAATATTATAAAAATCTATACACTGCTAAAGCGACAGTAAATAAAACAGAAATAGATGCATTTAAAAAAAAAATGTAACCTGAAAGGATTGGATTTACAAAATAGAGAATTATTAAATGCTGATATTTCAATAAAAGAAATCCAAGAATCTATTAGATCATTAAAAAAATGGTAAAACACCGGGACCTGATGGTATAGGTTCGGAATTTTATAAAATATTTCAGGATCATATGGTTCCACGTTTGAAATCATTATATGAACAGATATATACACAACAGAAATTACCAGATACGTTGAATGAATCTATTGTAACACTTATACCCAAAATAAATAAAAGACTTGGATGAACCAGGATCATATAGAGCAATAGCTCTATTAAATACGGATCAAAAGATACTAACAAAAATATTAGCACAAAGACTAAGTTCAGTTGTTAACGAATTAATCCACCCCGATCAAACAGGATTTATACCAAAAAGATATTCCTCATACAATCTAAGACGGTTATTCAATATTATATATTCGAAAAGAAGTGATAAGAAAGATTTAGTAGTTATTTCGCTTGATGCAGAAAAAGCTTTTGACCAAGTGGAATGGCCTTATTTATTTTCGGTGATGGAAGCTTTCAAACTGGGAGAGAAGTTTACTACTTGGATTAAATTGTTATATGCAAACCCAACAGCTAGAATAACAACAAACCGTATGCTATCAACTAAATTTAGTTTATCTCGAGGTTGTAGACAAGGTTGTCCTCTATCACCTTTATTGTTTGCGCTAGCAATAGAACCTCTCGCCCAGAGGGTGAGATTACACCCGGAAATACATGGATATACTAAAGATACTAAGAATAAAATTTCCTTATATGCGGATGATGTATTACTTTACATCACTGAACCGGAAACAAGTATCCGAAATTTGTTAAAACTAATAACGGAATTTGGATCAATCTCAGGATACAGTATCAATTGGAATAAAAGTGAACATGCCAATAACGATGAATAATTGACATATATTACAACAATTTCCTTTCAAGATAACAAATGAAAATATTAAATATCTTGGGATTTTCGTTACAAAAAGATTTGATTCTTTATTTAAATTTAATTTCCCTTCATTACTGAATAAATTAAATAAGAATATTTTATACTGGAAAAGCTTACCTATTTCAATGTTAGGTAAAATTAATGCAATAAAAATGATTTTTCTCCCACAATTATTATATTTATTTCAATTAATTCCGATATATCTCCCTAAAATTTTTTAAAAAAAAAGTAGATTCTCTAATTACTAACTTTATCTGGGATTATAAGAGCCATAGAATAAATAAAAAACATTTATGTAAATCTAAAATAAATGGGGGATTAGCATTACCAAATCTTATGTTTTATTACTGGGCAGTTAATATTAAAAATATGAATTTTTGGCTAGAAGAAATAGATAATAAACCAAACTGGTTAAAAATGGAAAAAGAAGATTGTTCTCCATTTGAAATTAGCTCTATAATATTTGCTAACACAAACGTAGCTAAGAAAATTTATAGTGAAAATCCGATAATAGAAAACGGAATCCGCATTTGGAAACAAATAAAGAAAACATTAAAACTAAAATTTATACCATTAGGTCTTACCATCGCCAACAATTTTACGTTCAAACCTTCAATGATGGATAAGGCTTTTTTACAATGGAAAAATAAAGGAATTTTTAAGATGGGTGATCTTTATAAGGAAAACTCTTTTCTCTCATTTCAAGAGTTACAACAAACTTATGGACTACACAATAATGAATATTTTAGATATTTACAAATCAGAAACTATGTTTCTGCAAATACACAAGAACTTAGAAATAGAAAGACGGAAATTTTAGATGAATGCTTGAATAAACATCCAAATACAGAAAAAATGATATCGTATATATACAATATTTTATTGGAAAGTGATATCCCATCAACAGAAACACATAGACAGTTTTGGGAAATGAATTAGGCCAAATAATAAGACCAGAAATATGGGATGAAAGCTTACAACACATACATCATTGCTCGTTAAATGCTAAACATTCCCTTATACAGTTTAAAATTCTACATAGATTACATTATTCCAAATCTAAATTACATAATATATTTCCAAAATTATCTCCTATATGTGATAAATGTCAAATCTCAGAAGCAAATTTGTCACATTCATTTACTAATTGTATAAAAAATTGTAGAATACTGGAACGAAATATTTAAGATAATTTCGAATGTTGTCAATATAACTATGACTTCTGATCCAAAGTTAATAATACTTGGAATACTTGAAACTGACCAACTAATAACAATGAACCAAAGAATTTTTATCGACTATTGTTTAATAATTGGGAAAAAATTAATATTAAAATTTTGGAAAGGCCCTGCATCCCCAACAATCAAAATGTGGAATACAGAAATGTCGGAGACACTTCATTTGGAGAGATTGAGGCTTGTCCTCATGGATAGGTTAGATCTCTTCAGAGGGATTTGGTCTCCATATATTAAATATTTACAGGGTCATAATGGTTCGGCGCGAGGACTTGACTGAGGCCTGAATATTTGAATGGATGAAGAAATATATATAATAAATCATGAATATATCTCCAAGGACGGATTAATAATAGAATATTGACTGGCCTTGAGGGGGATACGACATATATTGCCTGAAGTAGATTCATATTGCCCGAGTCGAAGACGAGGGCAATATGGATCTAGTGAGGGCAATATATGTCGTATCTCCCGAAAGAGGACAGTCAATATTGTTATTATTACCCATTATCAGACATCTAGAGGAAAATCTGAACATCTCATATGATATGAATGTATCTATACATTTTGCAATATGCATTGCAACATTGTAAAGAAGGGTACTAAAACCATTGCAACATTGTATATAAGGGTACTAAAACAATGTAACATTTATGTTTCATTTATGTAATTTATGTCATTCATTTATGTGACAATGTGAAGGTCGAAGTTTTAAAACGGAACCTTTTCTCGCAAACGGCAGCCATTTTTTTTTTTTGAGAATAAATTTTAAATTTCCCACGCAGCGTGACGTTGCCGTCACGCAGCGTCACGTTCCCGGATGTGAGACCAGGGGAATATAAGGTTATATTCCCCGCTGTTTAAACAGGCAAACTCCATAGGGGTTGGCTAGAAAGGGGAATATAAGAAAATATTCCCCTGTTAGCCCTGCTGGCAGTAAAAATGAAGGGAATATGATTTGGTAAAACCATACCTCAGATGGCTGATATGGGTAATAATGAGTAATATTCCATTCTCCATCAAACTTTCCATACTCTTTTTTCTATTTTCTTATGCTTATATAAAAAATTAGAAAAAAGTATAGAAACACATTATCTTAAATTCTTAATATCAGTACGAATATAGATATCATTGGTTCTATGAAAATATTATTAGTGTCATGTATTTTCAATTATATAAAATTGTGTATTTTCAATTATATAATAATTTTGAATTTAAAGTCAATGATAATACAAACATTGTTAACATTATGAAAATATAATGAATATCATAGAAGTTTTATTAGTATTGCGTATTATTAATTACATAAAATTGGGTCCTGTATTTGGAAATCAGAGACAATATGGATATCATGGGTAGTATGAGTATATTGCTAATACTATGAATGTATCATTAATAACATGTATTCCCAATTATATAAAATATACAACCTTGAAATTTATAATTAATAATAATACAAATAATATCAACAGTATGAATTTATCATTATTATCATGTATTTTTTATTATTGTAAAATAATGTACTTTGTCATTACTTTGTTTCTATAATAAAAATATATAAAAAAAAAAAAAAATAAAGGAGATTAAGTGATAGACCCTAGGGAAGAGAAAAAAAAGAGAGAAGAAAAAAGGAAAAGCCAGTTACTATATTATAAACATCATGCAAAAAGAATTTACCAACTCGACAGTTTTTCATCCCCCTTCACCAAGACCCGACGCCGGTACCCTTTTGAGGTAGTCTTGCACCCTATCCTTGTAGTAAATCTATAAATGCAGACCACGTCTGATAGAAACGATCATGCAGTGATTTGACTGCCATGGCGGAGTCTCATATCTTCCAAATGTAGTGTTAAAAACATAGTTGAAATCCACATATTTACTTACCGTTGGCGTAGGAGCATATTTCCAGAATTTTAAGATTAGCTTTTTTCCTATTGAGCCGTATTCAAATAGATTCTTTTGAAACACATTTAATTCAGGGCTACCTTCCGTTATTCCAAAAATAGTCCAATCTGCCTTTGGTGTCAGTTTTATTTTAAATAATTTTGTGAAGATTTCAAAGATTTCAATCCAAAATTTTTGAATTTTTGTACAAAAGACAAATGTAGTTTCAAGCTATAGTAGCTCCTTGAAACTGGCATTTATCGCAAATAGGTGAGACGTTGGGAAAAAGTTTACTTATTTTGGTTTTTAAATAGTATAATCTGTGTAAGATTTTAAATTGTATTAAGGTGTGTCTAACGTTAATTGAACATTTATGCACATTTAATAAGTGTTCTTCCCACCTTTCTTTGGAAATTTTTATACTTAATTATTTTTCCCAGTCTTTTCTGATGCCTTTAGTTGTTGGTATTTCTGCATCCAGAATAATATTATATATATCTATATATATATATATATATATATATATATATATATATATAATATATATCTATATATATATCTATATATATATATATATATATATATATATATATATATATATATATATATATATATATATATGATATTAGGTTTGCTGATTCAGCCTTTGTATTCATTGCTTCATCCAGTAAATCTGATGGCATATTTTGTGATATTCTTGTGCATATTTTTTCAAATAGTCACATATTTGGAAATATTTAAAATACTGATTGTTCCCCAAATTGTATTTTAGTTGTAATTGTTTAAATGTTAATAATTTTCCCCTTTCATACAAATCTCCCAAGGTTTTATTTCCTGCTCTTTCCCATTGTGTAAATGCTTTATCTATAATTGAGGGTTTAAATGAAGGGTTTTTAACTATAGGAGATAGGAGAGATAAATTTCTTAATTTTAAGTTGTATTTTATTTGTTTCTAAATTCTAATTGTACTATGTATAATTGGATTTTTGTTGTAATTTATATTATTCAGCGTCATTGGTGAAAGAAGGATCGCTACAATATTATAAGGGGAGCAGTCCTCTTTCTCCATAATAATCCAATCCGGTTGCTGGGGAGAATTATCCAGCAATTGAATCATATTTCTAATATTTACGGACCAATAGTAATACATGAAATTAGGGAGTGCTAATCCCCCTACTGCTTTGGGTCTATTCAAGTGTGATCTTTGTATTCTATGGGACTTATAATCCCAAATAAAATTTGTAATATCTGAATCCAGTTTAAAAAAAATATTTTTGGGTAGGTATATTGGGATTGATTGGAACATATAGAATTTGTGGTAGAAAAATCATTTTTATGGTGTTTATTCGGCCTATTAAGGACATTGGAAGCGTTTTCCAAATTTTAATTAAATTGTATAGTTTCTTAAGTAAAGGATTATAATTTGCATTGAACATATCTTGATATCTTCTAATGATTTCAATACCCAAGTATTTTTTTTTTTTTAATATATATTTTTATTAGAGTATGTAGACAGTGACTTAGCAAACACATGTTATGATAGCAATATTTCATGTTCAACGGTCATACATTATTAATATTGTCAAGTGAATCATTTTGACTCATAATTTTTTTTAAGAGCGGAAAACAGAAAGAAAAATAAATTAAAAGTCAAGATCAAAAAAGAAAATCATAAAGAATGGAATAATTTACCATTAATACATCATAGGGGATAAGATCAAGGAATATAAAATATAACTTTTCATCTATTCCTAAGTCCAAGTTTCAGTTAGGGTTCCCTGCCGGACCATTCTACCCTTTTAAGTAATCAATGAAAGAAGACCATATTCTAACGAAAACTTCTTGTTTGTCCATTAGGGCAAATCTGATTCTTTCCAGATGTAGGGTCTCCGACATTTCCGTAATCCACATTTTAGTTATGGGGGATATAGGGCCTTTCCAAAATTTTAATATTAATTTCTTCCCAATTATCATACTGTATTCTAGGAAATATCTTTGACTTGTTGTAAGAGTTAAACTTTGTTCTGATGTTCCAAGTATTATTAATTTTGGGTCCGGATCCAGTTTAGTATTAATAACCTCAGAAATTATTCTACAAATCTCAATCCATAAATTCTTAATTTTTATACAATTTGCAAAAGTATGTGTTAAATTAGCCTCTGGATGTTGACATTTATCGCAGGTAGAGGATATCTGTGGAAATATTCTATTTAATTTAACTTTGGAGTAATATAATCTATGTAATACTTTAAATTGTATTAAAGCATGTCTGGAGTTTAGCGAACATTTATGTATATATTGTAAACTTTTGTCACATATATCTTTCGTTATGGATTGATTTATTTCATTTTCCCATGTGTGTCTGTATGATTCCGTCGATGGTATCTCGCTATCTAAAAGAGTATCGTAAATATAAGATGTTCATTTTTCTGTATTAGGATGCTTATTCAGACATTCATCAAGGATTTCTGGTTCCTTATTCCTATAATCTTGTGTATTTGATTTAACATAATCTCTGAGTTGTAGATATCAAAAAAAAAATTTGAGTGTAATCCATAAATCTGTTGCAGTTCCTGAAATGAAAGATAAGTGTCTTTCTTATAAAGGTGTTCCATCTTTTTGATTCCATAGTTTTTTCATTGGATAAAGCCTTTATCCAGCATGGAAGGTTTGAATAAGGGATTGTTTACAATAGGGAGACAGAGTGGTATATTATCCAGTTTTAAAGCCTTTTTAAGTTGTTTCCAGATTCGTGTACCACTATATATTATAGGGTTTTCCCCATAGGTTTTTTTGTGCAATTTTGTCGGTGCAAATATAATCGAACCGATTTCAAAAGGTAGACAGTCCTCCTTTTCCATCCTTAACCAATCTGGTTGTTGATCCATTTCTTCCAGCCAAAAATTCAAGTTTTTAATATAAACTGCCCAAAAATAAAACAAAAAGTTTGGTAGAGCTAAACTCCATTAATCTTTGATTTACATAAATGTTTTTTATTTATTCTATGATTCTTGTAATCCCAGATGAAACTTGTAACAGTAGAGTCTACTTTTTTTTAAAAAGATTTTGGAATATATATCGGGATTGACTGAAATAAGTACAGTAATTGCGGCAGAAAAATCATTTTTATTGCATTAATTCTACCGAACATTGAAATAGGAACTGTTTTCCAGTATTGAATATTCTTATTTAGTTTATTCAGTAAAGGTGGAAAATTTAATTTAAATAAAGAACTATACCCCTTAGTTACATAAATACCTAGATATTTAAATTTTTCTTCAACTATTTTAAAAGGTGATTGTTGTAGTATATGTAAATTGTGATCCGTTATTGACATGATTTCGCTTTTATTCCAATTACTTCTATATCCTGAGAACTGACCGAATTGAGTTATTAGATTTAATAAATTTGGAATACTAATTTCTGGCTTTGTAATATATATTAATACATCATCTGCATATAGAGAAATTTTATTCATTGTATCTTTAGTATTGTACCCATGTATTTCTGGATTAGATTTGACATTTTCTGCGAGTGGTTCAATTGCTAAAGCGATTAATAATGGAGATAACAAACATCTTTGTGTACAACCTCTGGAAAGATTAAATTTAATTGATAACATTTGATTTGTTAGTATTCTAGCTGTTGGGTTAGAATATAATAATTTAACCCATGCACAGTACTTCTCTCCCAATTGAAATTTTTCCATCACTGAGAATAAATATGGCCATCCTACTTGATCGAAGGCTTTTTCAGCATTTAGCGATATAATTGCTAGGTCTGCATTAGCAATTCTATTTGAATATATAATATTAAACAATCGTCTAAGATTATAAAATGAGTGACGTTTTGGGATAAAACCTGTTTGATCAGAGTGTATTAATTTGTTAATTACTAAGCTCAATCTATAAGATAGGATTTTAGTTAATATTTTCTGCTCAGTATTTAATAGAGCTATGGCTCTCTATGAGGCCAGGTCTTCCAGATCCTTATCAGTTTTATCCTTATCAATTGTAGATTCATTTAAAGTTTCCGGGAGTTGCTGTTGAGTGTTTGCAAGCGTGGAGAAATCAGATCATAAAATTTTTTATAGAATTCAGAACTTAGGCCATCAGGGCCGGCGGCCTTTCCATTTTTTAAAGATCTAATTGACTCTTCAATATCTTTAGTCGTTATTTCAGCACCTAATAATTCTTGTTCTTGCAGATCTAAGCCTTTAAGGTTGCATTTCTGTAAAAATGCTTCCATTCCTATTGATTGTTGTGTCACTTTAGTTGAGTAAAGATCTTGATAGTATTTTAAAAATTAATTGTCATTAATATCTTTGGGGAGTGTTAGTATTTCTCCCTTTTCTGATATAATCTTATGAATCATTTTTTCCCCATCCAGTTTACGAAGCTGGCGTGCCAATAGTTTAGTGTTAAAGAAGGAACTGCAGATGCTGGCGAATCGAGGGTTACACAAAAAGCTGGAGAAACTCAGCGGGTGCAGCAGCATCTAAGGAGCGAAGGAGATAGGCGACGTTTCGGGTCGAGACCCTTCTTCAGACTGTCAGGGATCAGGGAAACGAGAGATATAGACGGCGATGTGGAGAGATAACGAACAATGAATGAAAGACATGCAAAAAAGTATTGATGATAAAGGGAACTATGTGGTTTATGACCAAATTCAAAATTTAATTGTTTTGTGTGTTGATAAAGTTTTATTATTTGGTCAGAGTATATTTTATTTAACTTATATTTCAGTGCAGCTATTTTATTATGTTTTGCCAATGAAGGTGCGCTTGCATTTTCTATGTCTAATTGCCTTATTTCCATTTCCAATGTCTGTTGTTTATCTCTATTCTCTTTATTAAGAAATGCCTGAGAGGAGATTAATACCTCTCGTGTAAATGCTTTGAATGTTTCCCAGAGAAGGGAAGCAGAGATTTCAGGTTGGTCATTGACCTCGAAGAACATATTAATCTGTTTTACAAGATATTCACAACATACCTGTTCTTTTAAGATTTGAGGATTAAGTCTCCATTGTGTCTGTTTCTTGTCCATTCCGTTTAGTTTAATCATAAACGTTAATGGGGCATGATCCGAAATTATAATATTATGATATTGTGATTTATAAGTAAATGGAATTAGTTTAGAGTCTACTAAGAAATTATCTATCCTTGAATATGTTTTATGCACAGATGAGTAAAATGTGTATTCTCTTCCGGATGGGTTTTCAATTCTCCAGATATCCTTAATATTGGTATTGTTTATATATGAGTTTAAAAATTCACATGACAGAGATTTTGACTTTCTTTGAGTTGATGATCTATCTAAATATGAATCCAGTGTACAATTTAAATCTCCGCCAATTATTAAGTTATTTTGTGTGCTTTCCGGAATAATATTAAGTATTCTCTTGAAAAACAGTGGACTATCAAAATTTGGTCCATATATATTAAGGAGAGTCACTTTTTTTTAGTATAATTCGCCTACTACTATGATATATCTACCATCAGTATCTTCTATAGTTGATATATGTTTAAAAGGTATACCTTTATGGATTAGAATTGCAACCCCTCTAGATTTATGTGTGAATTAGCATTATTTTGAAACACATTCAGGGCTACCTTCCGTTATTCCAAAAATAGTCCAATCTGCCTTTGGTGTCAGTTTTATTTTAAATAATTTTATGAAGATTTCAAAGATTTCAATCCAAAATTTTTGAATTTTTGTACAAAAGACAAATGTAGTTTCAAGCTATAGTATCTTCTTGAAACTGGCATTTATCGCAAATAGGTGAGACGTTGGGAAAAAGTTTACTTATTTTGGTTTTTATATAGTATAATCTGTGTAAGATTTCAAATTGTATTAAGGTGTGTCTAACGTTAATTGAACATTTATGCACATTTAATGTGTTCTTCCCACCTTTCTTTG
Source organism: Okamejei kenojei (assembly GCA_035221665.1). NCBI lineage: Eukaryota > Metazoa > Chordata > Chondrichthyes > Rajiformes > Rajidae > Okamejei > Okamejei kenojei. The sequence continues at coordinate 16,725,535 of CM069136.1, forward strand.
GAAATTTTTATACTTAATTATTTTTCCCAGTCTTTTCTTTAGTTGTTGGTATTTCTGCATTCAGAATAATATTATATATATACAGTGGCTTGCAAAAGTCTTCATACCCCTTGAACTTTTCCACATTTTGTCACGTTACAACCACAAAAGTAAATGTATTTTATTGGGATTTTATGTGATAGACCAACACAAAGTGGCGCATAATTATGAAGTGGAAGGAAAATGATACATGGTTTTCTAATTTTTTTGCAAATAAAAAACTGAAAAGTGTGGTGTGTAAAAGTATTCAGCCCCCTTTACTCTGATACCCCTAAATAAAATCCAGTGCAACCAATTGCCTTCAGAAGTCACCTAATTAGTAAATAGAGTCCACTTGTGTGTAATCTAATCTCAGTATAAATACAGCTGTTCTGTGAAGGCCTCAGAGGTTTGTTAGAGAACATTAATGAACAAACAGCATCATGAAGCCCAAGGAACACACCAGACAGGTCAGGGATAAAGTTGTGGAGAAGTTTAAAGCAGGGTTAGGTTATTAAAAAATATCCCAAGCTTTGAACATCTCATGGAGCACTGTTCAATCCATCATCCGAAAATGGAAAGAGTATGGCACAACTGCAAACCTACCAAGACATGGCTGTCCACCTAAACTGACAGGCCAGGCAAGGAGAGCATTGATCAGAGAAGCAACCAAGAGGCCCATGGTAACTCTGGAGGAGCTGCAGAGATCCACAGCTCAGGTAGGAGAATCTGTCCATGGACAACTATTAGTAGTGCACTCCACAAATCGGGCCTTTATGGAAGAGTGGCAAGAAGAAAGCCATTGTTGAAACAAAGCCATAAGAAGTCCCATTTGCAGTTTGCCACAAGCCATGTGGGAGACACAGCAAACATGTGGAGGAAGGTGCTCTGGTCTGATGAGACCAAAATTGAAGTTTTTGGCCTAAATGCAAAACGCTATGTGTGGCGCAAAACTAACACTGCACATCACCCTGAACACACCAGCCCCACTGTGAAACATAGTGGTGGCAGCATCATGCTGTGGGGATGCTTTTCTTCAGCAGGGCAGGGAAGCTGGTTAGATGGGAAGATGCATGGAGCCAAATACAGGGCAATCTTGAAAGAAAACCTGTTAGAGTCTGCAAAAGACTTGAGATTGGGGCAGAGGTTCACCTTCCAGCAGGACAACGACCCTAAACATACAGCCAGAGCTACAATGGTATGGTTTAGATCAAAGCACATTCATGTGTTAGAATGGCCCAGTCAAAGTCCAGACCTAAATCCAATTGAGAATCTTTGGCAAGACTTGAAAATTGCTGTTCAAAGGCGCTCTCCATCCAATCTGACTGAGCTTGAGCTATTTTGCAAAGAAGAATGGGCAAAAGTGTCAGTCTCTAGATGTGCAAAGTGGGTAGAGACAAACCCCAAAAGAATTGCAGCTGTAATTGCAGCGAAAGATGGTTCTACTAAGTATTGACTCAGGGGGGGCTGAATACTTTTGCACGCCACACTTTTCAGTTTTTTATTTGTAATAAAATTTGGAAACCATGTATCATTTTCCTTCCACTTCACAATTATGCACCACTTTGTGTTGGTCTATCACATAAAATCCCAATAAAATACATTTATGTTTGTGGTTGTAACGTGACAAAATGTGGAAAAGTTCAAGGGGAATGAATACTTTTGCAAGCCACTGTATATATATGATATTAGGTTTGCTGATTCAGCCTTTGTATTCATTGCTTCATCCAGTAAATCTGATGGCATATTGTGATATTCTTGTGCATATTTTTTCAAATAGTCACATATTTGGAAATATTTAAAATACTGATTGTTCCCCAAATTGTATTTTAGTTGTAATTGTTTAAATATTAATAATTTTCCCGTTTCATACAAATCTCCCAAGGTTTTATTTCCTGCTCTTTCCCATTGTAAAAATGCTTTATCTATAATTGAGGGTTTAAATGAAGGGTTTTTAACTATAGGAGATAGGAGAGATACATTTCTTAATTTTAAGTTGTATTTTATTTGTTTCTAAATTCTAATTGTACTATGTATAATTGGATTTTTGTTATAATTTATATTATTCAGCGTCATTGGTGAAAGAAGGATCGCACCAATATTACAAGGGGAGCAGTCCTCTTTCTCCATAATAATCCAATCCGGTTGCTGGGGAGAATTATCCAGCAATTGAATCATATTTCTAATATTTACGGACCAATAATAATACATGAAATTAGGGAGTGCTAATCCCCCTACTGCTTTGGGTCTATTCAAGTGTGATCTTTGTATTCTATGGGACTTATAATCCCATATAAAATTTGTAATATCTGAATCCAGATTTTAAAAATACTTTTTGGGTAGGTATATTGGGATTGATTGGAACAGGTATAGAATTTGTGGTAGAAAAATCATTTTTATGGTGTTTATTTGGCCTATTAAGGACATTGGAAGTGTTTTCCAAATTTTAATTAAATTATATAGTTTCTTAAGTAAAGGATTATAATTTGCATTGAACATGTCTTGATATCTTCTAGTGATTTCAATACCCAAGTATTTAAAAAATTCCACAGCTATTTTAAATGGAAACTGTGAGAGATGTGTAGAATCTTTCGGTTTTATTCACATAATTTCACTTTTATTCCAAATTATTCTATATCCTGGAAATGATCCGAAATCCTCGATTAAATTTAATATATTTGGTATAGTGATATGAGGTTTTGTGATGTACAATAGTACATCATCAGCGTATAATGATATTTTTTGTTTGAATATTTTGTATTATAGCCATGGATATTCGGATGAGTTCTAATTCTTTCCACTAGGGGTTCAATTATAAGGGCAAATAACAACGGTGATAATGAACATCCTTGTCTATTACCCCTTGACAATTCAAATTTCATAGATAGAATATTTTTAGTTAATATTCTGGCCTTTGGCTTATTATATAATAATTTAATCCATAGAATGAAATTTTTATCCCAGTTGAAATTTTTGCAATACCTTAACCATATAATCCCATTCAACCTGATCGAATGCTTTCTCTGCGTCCAATGAAATAATTGATAGTTTTTGATCTTCAATTTGTTGTGAATGCATTATGTTGAGCAGACGTCTCAAATTATTAAATGATTGTCTCTTGGGGAGACCCCATTTGATCCGGATGTATTAATTTACTAGCATACTTACTCAGCCTTCTAGCTAATGTTTTCGCTAATACTTTTTGATCTGTGTTTAACAGCGCAATAGCTCTATATGATCCGGGTTCTTCCCTATCTTTATCTTTCTTAAGTATTAATGTAATTGTTGTTCTGCTAGTGTTTGAGGTAGTGTTTGTTCTTTAAAGGCATATGTATACATTTTGTGTAGGCGTGGTGTAAATATGTCATAAAAACTTTTATAGAATTCATTACTAAATCCGTCGGGACCTGGTGTTTTTCGATGTTTTAATGAGATTATTGTTTCTTCTATTTCCTTATTTGAGATTTGTGCTCCCAATTCCTCTTGTTCCTGCAACTCTAGTTTGCGAAGGTTACAATTATCCAAGAACTCTGTAACTTGTTGGTGTCCGTTATCATTTTAGATGTATACAGATTCTCATAAAATTGCGCAAATACTATTTGATCTTTGAAATCGTGTGTTCTTTTCCTCGTTTTTTTAACTGACGTGCCAAACGTTTATGGGGCTTATCCCCAAATTCAAAATGTTCCTGTCTTGTTATTTGGAATAATCTTATAACTTTCTCAGATAATAATTTATTTAATTTAGATTTCAGTATTAATGTTTTATTATGTTTATCCGTAGTTGGGTCTTTAGCATTATCTATGTCCAATTGTCTAATTTGTTCTTCTAACTGTCTTTGTTCGTTCTTATTTTTATTTTTTTTGAAAAGCTTGGTATGAAATTATAACACCTCGAATAAATGCCATAATAATGTAGGTGATATGTCTGGGGTGTCATCTATTTTGAAAAAAAGATCCATTTGCTGTTTTATATATATACTCCCTTGTGGGTCTTTTAAAATTTGGTGGTTGTACCTCCAGAATGGTTTATTCTTAGACATTCCTTCCATTTTTAAAAAGAAAGTTAGTGGGGAGTGATCTGAAATCGTAATTGTATGGTATTTTGGGTTTGAAGTATACGGAATTAATTTTGTATCCACCAGGAAATAATCTATACGTGAATATGTCTTGTGTACCATTGAATAGAACGTGTATTCCTTGCCGGTCAGATTTGCAATCCTCCAAACATCTGTTATACTTGTATTTTATATATATGTGTTTAAAAAGTTCGCCAGTTTTAGATTTCGTATTACCTCTCTGTTTTTGACTAGATTTATCTAAGTATGGGTCTAAAACACAATTAAAGTGTCCACCGATTATAACATTCTGGTAATTATATTCTGCGATTATGTTCAAGATTTTATTGAAAAAATGCAGATTGTCAAAGTTGGGCGCATATATATTTACCAAGGTAATTGGGGTAGCATGGATCTCACCGGTAACTATCAAATATCTTCCGTCCTTACCTGTTAAGGTAGTTTTTGGTTTAAATGGTATACCTTTGCGAATAATAATAGACGTGCCTCTAGATTTCGACGTGCATGACGAGTGAAAAGTTTGGCCTCTCCAGTTCGCCCTCAATCCAACTTGATCTTGAAGTTTAAGATGCGTTTCTTGAAGAAAGATAATATCTGTGTTGTATGCTTTCAGCTGAGCTAAAATCTTACCCCTGTTAATGTGTTTGTTAACACCCCTAATGTTCCACTGCAGAAAGAGATTCCTCCCAGTTTATTTTGTTTATTGTCTTGCATTTTGAATAGATTTAATACCTGTGTATCTTGCAGTGCATCCGTACCTCAGGTCTTTAAATATTGGGGGAGCATTTACCCTACAAAGTTCAGTTAGTAGATTCATTTTGCGATTCTCCTTAAATAAAAACCACACACATGTGACTGATAGTGATAATTTAAAAAAAAACTAGTAAAAGTGAAAATACAGTGTCCAATCTTATCTTATCTTATACATTGTCCGGACTGACCAGAATTTATTGTCCAAAATGTCTGATCTGTATAAGGATAAGGGGTCGGCCATTTAGAACGGAGATGAGGAAAAACTTTTTCAACCAGAGAGTTGTGAGTCTGTGGAATTCTCTGCCTCAGAAGGCAGTGGAGGCCGATTCTCTGGATTCTTTCGAGAGAGTTAGGTAAAGCTCTTAAAGATTGCAGAGTCAAAGGATGTTCCCGATGTTGGGGGAGTCCAGAGCCAGGGGCCACAGTTTAAGAATAAGGAGTAAGCCATTTAGAACAGAGATGAGGAAAACCTTTTTCACCCAAAGAGTTGTGAATCTGTGGAATTCTCTGCCTCAGAGGGCAGTGGAGGCCAATTTGCTGGATGCTTTTAAGAGGGAGTTAGATAGAGCTCTTAAAGATAGCGGAGTCAGGGGATATAGGGAGAAGGCAGGAACGGGGTACTGATTGGGGATGATCAGCCATGATCACATTGAATGGCGGTGCTGGCTTGACAGACTGAATGGCCTACTCCTGCACCTATTAATGTTTATTATTAATGTTTAATGTTTTATGTGTCATTCCTGTCACTGTATGTCGTTGTCATGTGCGGGTGGAGCACCAGGGCGAATTCCTTGTATGTGACTACTTGGCCAGTAAACTTATTCATTCATTCACCTATTATCTATTTTCTATATAAGCAAAGAAAAAGGCCCTGAAAAAGGCCTCAAGGGCTTCCTTTGTCTTCATCCAGCCCACCTCACAACAATCGAGGTTGTGCAGCATGCAATCCTTTCGCTTCGGGATCCTTCTTCAGACTGATAACTTGGCATCATATTCGGCACGGACGATATGGGCCAATCCTGTGCAGTACTGTTGCAAGACTCGCCGCTGCGTAAATAAGACCAAATGCATCCGTGTCTTTTCACTTTTTTTTAATTGTAGACCAAAACCAAATGCGGTTTTCAGACCCTGCGACGATGCATCTGTGACAATGTCGTGGTGTGGGCCAAGAAGGAGCACAGTGTGAGAACATCCACTGTCATTGAATTGCAACCCCCAACATAGCAACTGTCACAATGCCCCACCCAACACTCCGCGCTGATATCAGCTGCTCCCAGTACAAGCACTCCCCTACTTTTGGTTGTCCAAAATAAATGGAGTGGATTGCACTCAAAGCAGCTATTATCCAACAGAATGCTTTTATTTTCCTGCCTAAAAAAGGACAATTTGGAACCAAATTTTTCATTTATCCAGCGCAGATATGGGCCTTGGTGTCGGAGAGATCTCCAGGCTTTACAACACTCACCAGTCCAGGCCACATCTGAAGGAGGAGACACGGTTAACGTTTAGAGTCCGAGACCCTTCTTCCCGCAACCCTGACACGTCAACCGTTTTTCTCCTTCCGCAGATGCGGCCCGACCTGCTGAGTCACTCCCATTTTCTCCGATTTTGTTTCGGATTGACGACAGCATCTGCAGGTTGCTCGAACCCAATCAACCCCCCAGCCAAGAACGAGAAAGACCGTAAGCCATGCAGTCCCACCTCTAGCCCGTCTGGCAAAGGTGAACTCGATCATATCACCAGATCCCAACCCCCCAAATCTCCAGGGATTTCTCCAAGGACATCGCAGACAATCAAGAATTAATGACCCAATCTACTAAATAGACGTCCATACAAATAGGGACCGTTTCCAGCGTTTGTGAACAAGGGTTATTGAAGACCACCAATCAGTCACTTGTGGGTAGAAGCTGGCAGTAACGGCAATAAAATGAATTCATTCAAAATCTCTTCAGTGAAGAGTACAATGAACCAGCACTTCAGAACAGCTGAGGTATTCATTGAGAAGCCAGATATAAAAGGAAGAGATTGCATACGAGTCCGTTGTTCAGTTTAGACAGACAGCATGGAAACCGATCCCGCGGCCCACTAAGCTCAGGCCGACCATTGATCACAGAGAGTTGTGAGTCTGTGGAACCGGTGGAGGCCGGTTCTCTGGATAGTTTCAAGAGAGAACTAGATAGGGCTCTTCAAGATTGCGGATATGGGGAGAAGGCAGGAACGTGGTACTGATTGGGGATGATCAGCCATGATCGCATTGAATGGCAGTGCTGGCTCGAAGGGCCGAATGGCCTACTCCTGCACCTATTGTCATGGAGGGAACTGCCCTTGCTAATCAGTCCATAGATTCAGCGGATTTGACCAGCATGGCACAAAGGAACAGAGCTGGAATCACCTGGTTGAAATCCCACCCAATATTTTGAGGAGACTGATGTGGAGGCAGGAAAATAGGACATTTTAATGGACTCGGGGGTTGGAGTCTACAAGTCCTCATTGTCCAAAATGGTGGATGGATGGGACAAAGGAAATACCTCTGACAGGGCAAAACCAGGATTAGCAGGTCAGAGATTCGCGTCACACAAAAACAGGCCCTTCGGCTCAACTTGCCCATACCGGGCACAACGCCCCCCCCCCCCCCCCATCTAAGCTAGTCCCAGTTGCCCACATCTGGCCAACGTTCTTAGATTACAACATCAATAGATGTTGGGGGAGTCCAGAACCAGGGCCCACAGTTTAGGAATACGGGATAAGCCATTTAAAATGGAGACGAGGAAACACTTTTTCGCCCAGAGAGTTGTGAATCTGTGGAATTCTCTGCCTCAAGGGCGGTGGAGGCCAATTCTCTGGATGCTTTCAAGAGAGAGCTACATAGGGGCTCTCAAAGATAGCGGAGTCAGGGGATATGGGGAGAAGGCAGGAACGGGGTACTGATTGGGGATGATCAGTCATGATCACATTGAATGGCGATGCTGGCTCGAAGGGCCGAATGGCCTACTCTTGCACCTATTGTCCAATTGTCAAACAACATGTGGTGATCTTACACAGGTGTATTACTCCCAAGGCAACATTTCAAACCGCTCATTTAGAAGAAATGACTTTTTTTTCTCTTTTTTTTTAAAAGAAAAGAAGGGCGTTGGGTTTTTGACCAAATCCGGAGAGACTACAGCTCGTCGTGCATTTTCCGACCATCTGGTTGCACCAGCCTGCCGATGAAGAGGATCGCACCGGTCTTCTTGTCCTTCACCAGGAAGATGAAGGGGTGGTCAACGTAGAAAATCTCTGGGTTTTTCAACTCCTCCCGATTGTAGATGAAAGCATCGAAGGGGTCCCCCTCTGTGTCCCACTCCAAGGCAGTGCCGTGGACAACACTGGCTAGGTAGAGGTCCTTCTTCCCTGAGATTTTGGACAAGTCGGCCTTGCTCTTGTCGACGGCCGTGGCCAAACCAACGCCACCCAGATGTTTCTGCAGTTGGGGGGGGGGGGGACAAAGAAAAATGTCAACGGGTCATAACGCACCCAGGGGCACGAGAAGCAAAACAATAACAGCAAACACTCAGCTGGTCGGGCAGCATTTGTGGCGAGAGAAACGAGGGTAAACGTTTCAGGTCAAAGACAATTGGACAGAAGATTGGTCAGCATAGACACAAGGAACTGTAGATGCTGCTTTACAAAAAGCGAAACAAAGTGCTGGAGTGCTGGATCAGCCATGATCACATTGAATGGTGGTGCTGGCTCGAAGGGCCGAATGGCCTACTCCTGCACCTGTTGCCTATTGTCTATCGTAACTCAGTGGGTCAGACAATAGACAGGAGTAGGCCATTCGGCCCTTCGAGCCAGCACCGCCATTCAATGTGATCATGGCTGATCATCCCCAATCAGTGCCCCGTTCCTGTCTTCTGAATCTGAACAGTACAGCATTGGATCAGGCCCTTTAGCCCTCTGCGCCAAGCATTATACGCCGTGCCATAGAAAATAGATGCAGGAGGAGGCCATTCGGCCCTTCGAGCCAGCACCGCCGCCCTGGTTAATTGATTGCAACGAGCTTGGCAACGTCCAAATCAGATTTCTCCTTCGGCACTCACCTGGAGCTGATGGCTGACCCCAAATATGCCCTTTGGCAAGGAGATGGCCAGTGCTCGCATCTGCAGTTTGCTGACCCACGAGTCGATCTGCTCCTTGGTCAGCACCTTCTCGATCTTGCCCAGGGCTTGCAGTTGGAAGGGCATGATGAAGATGACACTGGAGAGTTCTCGGGACAGCTGCATCTCCACCACATACACCTGGTTAGTGTCGTCCTTGTAGAAGTTGTACAAGCCTAGTGTGCAGAGACCAAAAGACAAGAGTCTCAGTGGAAGCTTTCAATGCCAGCAAGGATTTATTCACTGGAGCGCAGGAGGCCGAGGGGTGATCGTATAGAGGTGTATAGCATCAAGAGGGGGATAGATAGGGTAGGCTAACCTATTAAAGGCAGCGCCTTTACCACCTCAGGCAGCTGAGGAAATTCAGAGTGTCTCTGAGGATCCTTCAGTGCTTCTACTCAGCGGCTGTAGAAAGAATCTTGACGGTAACATCACAATCTGGTTTGGGAACAGCTCTGCCCTGGACAGGAAGGCTCTGCAGAGAGTAGTGCGTTCGGCCAAACGCACCATGGGAACTACACTCGCCCCCCCCCCCCCCCCTGCAGGACCTATACACCAGGAGGGGCAGATCCAGAGCCAGCAACATTATGGGGGACCCCTACCCCCCCCAGCAACGGACTGTTCCAGCTGCTACAGTCGGGCAAACGCCTCCGCTGTCACGCCGCGAAAACAGAGAGGATGAGACAAAGAGTTTCTTCCCACAGGCCGTCAGGACTGGAAACTCTGATCTCACCCGGGACTAACTTCCTAATTTTCTGTTGTGTCTTTTAAAAAAAAAAATGTAAATACTGGTTCTGTTCTGATGTTCTGTAGTTTTGCACAATCCCGCAGGCATTGCCACATTCATGTCACTGGACATCTTGTATGTGTATGTGACAAATAAAGTTGACAACGTGACTCTAGGAAGGATGGAAGCTATAGAGGTAGTTACAATTGCGACTTGCATACAATCGTACAGTCATACCACATGGCCCTTCAACCCCACTGGCTCATGCGAGCCAAGATGCCCCATCAACACTCGTCCCTCTTGCCCGCATTTGCTCCATATCATGTCCAAATTTCAAGAGTCAACAGTGTTTTATTGTCATGTGTCCCGGATGGGACAATTAAATTCTTACTTTCTGCAGCACAACAGAAAGAGTGAATATGTAAACATTGTATATAACGGGGAAAAAAAAAGAAAAGGTTCAATAAATAACAAATAGAGTGCAAATAACAAATAATAATATAGTCTTTTGCAGTTCAGAGCTCAGAGCTTATTCGTTTAAGAAAGAACTGCAGATGCTGGAAAAATCGAAGGTAGACAAAAATGATGGAGAAACTCAGCATGCGAGGCAGCATCTCTGGAGCGAAGGAATAGGTGACGTTTCGGGTCGAGACCCTTCTTCAGAGCTTATTCGTTGTTGTGTTTCAATAACTATTCGGGCAGATATGTGGAAAAGAAGGGTTTGGGGCCAAATGCAGGCAAATGGGATCAGGTCACGGGGAAAAGGCAGGAGAATGGGGTTAGGAGGGAGAAATAGATCAGCAATGATTGAATGGTGGAGTAGACTTGATGGGCCGAATAGCCTTATTCTACTCTTGTTACTTATGAACTTAAACAAGTTAGTGGATTAAGACAGTTGGCCTTGCCTTTTTCCCAGCATCTGATTAATCTCCTTCTGTCTGAGGGAAGACCAGCTGGTTTCTTACAAGGAGCCGGAAAAGATGTAAAATATTCCTCCACCCTGCAGGGTGATTTTGCCACAGAATGCTGGAGTAACTCAGCGGGTGAGGCAGCATCTCTGGAGAGAAGGGATAGGTGACGTTTCGGGTCGAGACCCTTCTTCGGAGCTTATTCGTTGTTGTGTTTCAAACGCTATTCGGGCAGATATGTGGAAAGGAAGGGCTCGGGGCCAAAGGCAGGCTAATGGGACCAGTCAAGGATGGCAATTTGGTCGGCATGGAAGAGTTGGGCCGGAAAATTGGGCCTGTTTCCGTGAGTTTGAACCCTCTGGTAGATGAATAGACTGTCACAGAAGTGAGAAGCGTAAAAACCTACCTGTGCGGTGCATCATGTTGATGGCGATGGATTCAGAGCGGGTGACAGTGAAGCTCCGCTGGTCCACCATCTTGTGGTGGAACCTCTCGTTCCAGTGAGCTGCAACCCAAGAAGACAATCCCATCAATCCTTCCCCGCATACAGGACATGGATGTGAATCAGTGGTGGACGAGGTAGATCAGACAGGATGCTTCAGCAGACAATAGGTGCAGGAGAAGGCCATTCGGCCCTTCGAGCCAGCACCGCCATTCAATGTGATCATGGCTGATCATCCACAATCAGTAACCCCATTCCTGCCTTCTCCCCATATCCCCTGACTCCGCAATTTTTAAGAGCCCTATCTAGCTCTCCCTTGAAAGTATCCAGGGAACCTGCCTCCACCACCCTCTGAGGCGGATAATTCCACAGACTCACAACTCTCTGTGAGAAAAAGTGTTTCCTCGTCTCCTTTCTAAATGGCTTACCCCTTATTCTTAAACTGTGGCCCCTGGTTCTGGTCTCCCCCAACATCGGGAACATGTTTCCTGCCTTGAGCGTGTCCAAACCCTTAACAATCTTACATGTTTTAATGAGATTCCCTCTCATCCTTCTAAATTCCAGAGTATACAAGCCCAGCTGCTCCATTCTCTCAGCATATGACAGTCCCGCCATCCCGGGAATTAACCTTGTAAACCTACGCTGCACTCCCTCAAGAGCAAGAATGTCCTTCCTCAAATTAGGGGACCAAAACTGCACACAATACTCCAGGTGTGGTCTCACTAGGGCTCTGTACAACTGCAGAAGGACCTCTTTGCTCCTACATTCGATTCCTCTTGTTATAAAGGCCAACATGCCATTCGCTTTCTTCACTGCCTGCTGTACCTGCATGCTTACTTTCATAGACTGATGTACAAGGACCCCCAGATCCCGTTGCACTTCCCCTTTTCCCAACTTGACGCCATTTAGATAGTAATCTGCCTTCCTGTTTTTGCTACCAAAGTGGATAATCTCACATTTATCCGCATTAAACTTACTGCCTTGCGTCTGCCCACTCCCCCAACCTGTCCAAGTCACCCTGCATTCTCATAGCAAAAGCATCCTCCTCACAGTTCACAATGCCACCCAGCTTTGTGACATCTACTAATGTTACTTTGAATCCCTTCATCCAAATCATTGATGTATATTCTAAAGACATTCTTGCCATAGAGGGAGTACAGAGAAGGTTCACCAGACTGATTCCTTGGATGTCAGGACTTTCATATGAAGAAAGACTGGATAGACTCGGCTTGTACTCGCTAGAATTTAGAAGATTGAGGGGGTATCTTATAGAAACGCACAAAATTCTTAAGGGGTTGGACAGGCTAGATGCAGGAAGATTGTTCCCGATGTTGGGGAAGTCCAGAACAAGGGGTCACAGTTTATGGATAAAGGGGAAGTCTTTTAGGACCGAGATGAGAAAAACATTTTCCACACAGAGAGTGGTGAATCTGTGGAATTCTCTGCCACAGATGGTAGTTGAGGCCAGTTCATTGGCTATATTTAAGAGGGAGTTGGATGTGGCCCTTGTGGCTAAAGGGATCATGGGGTATGGAGAGAAGGCAGGTACGGGATACTGAGTTGGATGATCAGCCATGATCATATTGAATGGCGGTGCAGGCTCGAAGGGCCAAATGGCCCACTCCTGCACCTATTTTCTATGTTTCTATGTATGTTGTACTAGTTTGGTGTGTATCTAAAACTGAAGCAAACTGTACGGACTTACGTTTGAAATAGATGGCGTTGATGATTATGGTTCCGTCGGTTTTCTCCAGGTCCTTGGTGATCTCAGGGAGCTTGCTGTCGGTGGTCTTGGCTGCCCACTCGTTGATGGACCTCAGCGCCCCCTTCTTGTCCCTGAAGTTGATCTTGGAGTGCTCCAGGCCGTAGTGCTTCTTGCTCTTCTGCACAAAGTCCTCTGCGAATTTCACCGAGGTGGGGCCGTAGATCTGGCTGCCGGTCTTCCAGGTGCCGTTGCGGGCCGCAGGGTCTCCCACGCCCGCCAGGAGCTGGGACACCGAGCGGTGGAACTCGCTGTCCTCCACCTTGCCCATGCCGAGCAGAGACTTCGCCTCCGAGGCGGTGTCGCCCTGCGCTCCGAGCGCCACCGTCCCCAGCGAGGAGGCCAGCATCACGGGGGACAGCAGGATGTTGACGGTGCCTTTGTCCTTGGCCATGGCGTGATACAGCTTCAATCCCAGCGCCAGGCTCCCGTCCGCCAGCTGGGCCGCGTGCGCGCTCCGCTCCTCCCCCGCTGCGGCCGAAGCCATGGCGATCGCCAGGCTGAGAGCCAAGGCCTTCGACAGCCACATGGTTCCAACGTGCAAGGACGGAGTAAGCCTGAAAGACAAACCAAACAGCTGCTCAAGGGACGGGGCTTGTTCATTGACTAAATCCTACGAGTAGGGATAGAAGTGTGCATTGACTAAATCCTACGAGTAGGGATAGAAGTGTGAAGGCAGGGACATGGATAGGACAGGTTTGACAACAGACAATAGGTGCAGGAATAGGCCATTCGGCCCTTCGAGCCAGCACCGCCATTCAATGTGATCATGGCTGATCATCCCCAATCAGTACCCCGTTCCTGCCTTCTCCCCATATAAGTAAGTAAGTACGTTTATTGGCCAAGTATTCACATACAAGGAATTTGCCTTGGTGCTCCGCCCACAAGTAACAACGTGACATACAGTGACAGTTACGAATGACTCAGAAAACACTTAAACATTAATAATAATAAAACATTAATGATAAAACACCATTGATCAAGAATGTGAACCAACAAAATACCAGATCAAAGGGAGGCTACAGATTTTTGGCTGTTGAGCCCCTGACTCCGCTTTCTTTAAGAGTCCTATCTAGCTCTCTCTTGAAAGTATCCAGAGAACCGGCCTCCACCGCCCTCTGAGGCAGAGAATTCCACAGACTCGCAACTCTCTGTGAGAGAAAGTGTTTCCTCGTATCCGTTCTAAATGACTTACCCCTTATTCTTAAACTGTGGCCCCTGGTTCTGGACTCCCCCAACACCGGGAACATGTTTCCTGCCTCTAGCGTGTCCAAACCCTTAATAATCTTATATGATTCAATAAGATATCCTCTCATCCTTCTAAACTCCAGAGTATACAAGCCGAGCCACAACAAAAGCTTTTCACTGTACCTCAGTACATGTGACAATAAACTAAACTGTGGCGATATCTCACTCCAAGGAGGCAATTCCATCTCTGAGCTAACACTGTAACACAACTTTCTACAATCTGTCTGAATAAGGGCCCTGTTCTAAAACAATACCTATCCATGGTCTTCAGAAATGCCGCCTAACCCGCCGAGTTACTCCGGTACTTTGTGTCTTTTTTTTAAAGAAAACTAGCATCTGCAGTTCCTTGTTGAGTACACTGAAGCCCAGTGTTTGGTTTCTGGTTTGTTAATCTTATCATGTGGGCCGAGATACTTTGAAGGGTTCTGACGCGAAACATAGCCTAGAAATCCATCTTCATAAGTTGTAGGAGCAGAATTAGGCCATTCGGCCCATCGAGTCCACTCTGCCATTCAATCACGGCTGATCTATCTCTCCCTCTCAACCCCATTCTACTGCCTTCTCCCCGTAACCCCCGACACCCGCACTAATCAAGAATCTATCAATCTCCGCCTTGAGAATATCCACATCCGTCTGTGGCAATGAATTCCACCGATTCACCGCCCTCTGACAAAAGAAATTCCTCCTCATCTCCTTTCTAAAGGTACGTCCTTTAATTTTGAGGCTGTGCCCTCTGGTCCTAGACTCTCCCACCAGTGGAAACATCCTCTCCCCATCCGCTCTCTATCCCCATTCGATCAATATTCAGAGAGTTTCAATGATGAGCCTCAGTCATTCCAGCGAGTACAGGCCCAGAGCATCATTCTGTAAGTTAACCCAATCACCCCTGGGATCATTCTCGTAAAGCTCCTTTTAGTTTTGTTTAGTTTTAGAGATGCAGCGCGGAAACAGGCCCTTCGGCCCACCGGGTCCGCGCTGACCAGCGATCCCCGCACACTAACACCATCCTACACCCACCAGGGACATTTCTTACATTGACACCAAGCCAATTAACCTACAAACCTGCACGTCTTTGGAGTGTGGGAGGAAACCGAAGATCTCGGAGAAAACCCACGCAGGTCACGGGGAGAACGTGCCAACTCCGTACAGACAGCACCTGTAGTCGGGATGGAACCCGGGTCTCCGGCGCTGCATTCGCTGTGAGGCAGCAACCCTACCGCTGCGCCACCGTGATCCGCGGTAGTTTTGGAGAGGGTCCAGACAACCCCACAATACCCCAAATGTGGTCTGGCCAGTGCCTTATAAAGTCCCAGCATCCACATGGTCCATGGATGCTGCCTGACCCACTGAGCTTACTCCAGCACTTTGCATCTATCTTTGGTATAAACAGGATCAACAGTTCAAAGATGATTGGAAATGATCCAATCAGGTCAGATTTTTCACTTTGTTTGTGCTTGTATCCAGCTTGATTGTACTGACTGGATCGCGAGCAAACAAAAGCTTTTCACTGTATCTTGGTTAAACATTTTGCATTAAGGCTCTGCTGGGAGTTGAACCCTGGTTTACACCCCAGCGGTATGAACATTGACTTCTCCAATTTCAGGTAGTCCCTCCTTCCCCTCCCCTTCCCAGCTCTCCCACAGCCTTTTCCTTTCTTCTTCCCGCCCCCACCTCCACATCAGTCTGAAGAAGGGTCTCGACCCGAAACGTCACCTGTTCCTTCGCTCCATAAATGCTGCCTCACCCGCTGAGTTTCTCCAGCATTTTTGTCTACCTTCGATATTTCCAGCATCTGCAGCTCCTTCTTAAACGATACCAATCCCAATGTTGTCAACCACTGCAAGAGTTGGCAGGTGGGACTGAAAAGAACCAAATGCGGCCTTGGTTACTCTGTCCAAAGGTTCATAAGTTCCAAGAGCAGTATGAGGCCATTTGGCCCATCGCGTTTACTCCACCATTCAATCCTGGCTGATCTATCTTTCCCTCTCAACCCCATTCCGCTGCCTTCTCCCCGTAACCCGACACCATAGTAACTTTGTAAACGCCCTGTCGAGCAGCCTTTCATGCACGACTGTTTGCATACAGTACCTTCACTGTGGCTCATCACAGGTGACAATAAAGGGCCTGTCCCACTTGCCGATTTTTTCGGCGACTGCCGGCATCATTGACTGACGTATCAGGTCACCTGAAAATTCGCGGCGTGATGACGTGTTGACGCGCGGTGTTTTTTCAAGGGTCGCAACATTTTTTTGTCGCTGCTGGATTTTGAAATGTTCAAAATCTTTTGGCGACACTGATATGACAGATTATTTTCTCAATGGGGTTAGGTTAGGTAAGGGGGAGGTACAGCGAGACCTGGGTGTCCTTGTACACCGGTCACTGAAAGTTGGCGTGCAGGTACAGCAGGCAGTGAAGAAAGCTAATGGAATGTTGGCCTTCATAACAAGAGGATTTCAGTACAGGAGTAAAGAGGTTCTTCTGCAGTTGTATAGGGCTCTGGTGAGACCACATCTGGAGTGTTGTGTACAGTTTTGGTCTCCTAATTTGAGGAAGGACATCCTTGTGATTGAGGCAGTGCAGCGTAGGTTCACGAGATTGATCCCTGGGATGGCGGGACTGTCATATGAGGAAAGATTGAAAAGACTAGGCTTGTATTCACTGGAGTTTAGAAGGATGAGGGGGAATCTTATAGCGGTAGAGCTGCTGCCTCACAGAGCTTGCAGCGCCAGAGATCCGGGCTCAAACCCGACTATCAATCCTTGCTATTGAGGGAGTGCAGCGTAGGTTTACAAGGTTAATTCCCGAGATGGCGGGACTGTCATATGCTGAGAGAATGGAGTGGCTGGGCTTGTACACTCTGGAGTTTAGAAGGATGAGAGGGGATCTTATTGCAACATACAAGGGTTTGGACACGCTAGAGGCAGGAAACATGTTCCCGATGTTGGGGGAGTCCAGAACCAGCGGCCACAGTTTAAGAATAAGAGGTAAGCCATTTGGAACGGAGACAAGGAAACACTTTTTCTTACTGAGAGTTGTGAGTCTGTGGAATTATCTGCCTCAGAGGGCAGATTGATACTTTTGATACTTTCAAGAGAGAGCTAGATAGGGCTCTTAAAGATAGCGGAGTCAGGGGATATGGGGAGAAGGCAGGAACGGGGTACTGATTGGGGATGATCAGCCATGATCACATTGAATGGCGGTGCTGGCTCGAAGGGCTGAATGGCCTACTCCTGCACCTATTGACTATTGTCTCTGGGTGCTGTCTGTACGGAGTTTGTACGTTCTCCCCGTGACCTGCGTGGGTTTTCTCCGAGGTCTTCGGTTTCCTCCCACACTCCAAAGACGTTCAGGTTTGCAGGCTAATTGGCCCTAGCGTGTGTAGGAAAGTCTTAATGTGCAGGGATCGCTGGTCGGTGCGGACTCGGTGGGCCGAAGGGCCTGTATCTAGAAACTGAACTGATTTACGTGCAAGGAAAGGTTGTACAAATGTGGATTGTTTTTCTCGAAGGAGTTGAAGAGTCTTTTTTCCGCGGGTGGGCACGTTTCAATACTGAGGGCAGAGGTTTAAAGTGAGAGGGAGAGGGTGTCAAGGAGCAGTCCAGAGTGCCTGGAACGCACTGTCGTAGGAGGAGGTGGATGCAGATACAATAGCAATGTTCAAGAGGCATTTAGACATGCATATAAACAGGCAGTGAATAGAGGGATCTGGAGCATCTGCTGGCAGATGGGTTGAGTTTAAATTGACATCATTTTTCCACCGGGTGACGCCGTCAGCAATGGCTGCCTCGCCAACGGTCTGTCTGTCTTTTAGTTTAGTTTTGTTATTTTAACGTGTTTTACGAGTTTGCGTTAATGTTCTCTGGTTTGTTTTATGTGGGGGGGAGAGGGTCGGGGTGGTGGGGGGTCTTTTTCTCAATCTCTTACCTTGCCGGAGATACGACTATGTCGGGGCTCGTGGATGTTTCGTAGCGGCTCGTAACGCTAACGGCGGGTACCAGGGATACGCGGTGACTCGTGAACTTTTTATTCAGCACTGTGAAAAATGTCCACGAGAGCCCCGAGTACCTGAGAACGGCCATTACCGTAATTCTCCGAGTTCGAATCAGGGGAAACTCGGGAGAAGCTCTTGAATTAGCTCGTACAGTGGGACAGGCCCTTAACTTTACTCTGCTGAGGCACTATGCAGAGACTGTTACAAACAGTTAAAGCTCTATCTCAGATTGGTGGCTTCATTGCCACAAGATGGGAGCAACTAACGAGAAGCAGACCTGCACTGCATCATTTCCTGTGCCAAACGTTGGCCTTTTGGAATTTGACTCCAGATAACTTTTACATTCGGCTCCTCAAGTCAGAATTTCCTTTCCATGTGGCAGGGCCTCAGCTCAGGGCTGGGACGGCATCCGATTGCCCGGAATCCTGCTTCCCGTTGCAAGTTTCATCAATAATCTTTCATCAGTAATGTTTTATTATTAATGTTTATTGTTTTATGTGTCATTCTTAACCGTCACGTTGTCACCTGCGGGCGGAGCACCAAGACAAATTCCTTGTATGTGAATACTTGGCCAATAAACTTATATTTATATATACATTAAAAAAGTTTGCAGATTCGGCATCTCGGCCGAGCTAAAATCCTATCATTACGCAGCCGGTCTGTCAGATCTCAGGCCAAACGCACAGGCATACACGTGGAATTTGGACCGTAGAACAGCACAGGGGTGGAATTCAAAGCCAATGTCACACAGACACACGCCGCGATGAACAGCAAGGTCGGCGCTGTAATTAAGACGGTAAACGCACAGTGTTCACGGGAAGGGTCACGTAAGTCCTTTAAAAGAGGGGGGGAGAAGGGGGAGACGGGGTGGGGAGAAGGAGTGGAGACAACTTTTAAGAAGCCAGAGATACACGGCTGTGAAGCTCGGCGGACATTTACCATTACCGGTCGGTTATCTTTGGTTCTGAAAACTACTGTTTATGGGGGGTTTTCCCCCAATGAGCCAATGAAATTCACCGGTCAGCACCGGCTACAACCTATGAGAACCTTCGACCTCCTGGCGACCCACCTACGGAGCGAGAGTTCTCGCTACTCTCCGTGGCAGCTTTATTCTGGTCGCCGCTAATTTTTCGACATGTTGAAAAATTCTCGGCGACCATAATGAGGCCGCGACTAGTTCCCAGAATGCGGGAACTCATCACGACCGTGAAGGCGACTCCCCGGCAACCATCCGCAAACACGTGGCGACCATGTGGCGACCGCATAGTCTCCTGCAGCCGCCTAAGTGGGACAGGCCCGTTACAGCGTCAGAGACCTGCGTTCCATCCTGGCGACGGGTGCTTGTCTGCACAGAGTCCGTTCGTGCTCCCTGTAACCTGCCACTGACCTCCCACATGCCAAAGACGTCCAGGTTTGTAGGTTAATTGGCTTGGTATGAAGTGTCAATTGTCCCTAGTGTGTGTGTGTGTGTGTGTAGCACGAGATTGATCCCTGGGATGGCGGGACTGTCATATGAGGAAAGATTGAAAAGACTAGGCTTGTATTCACTGGAGTTTAGAAGGATGTGGGGGGATCTTATAGAAACATATAAAATTATAAAAGGACTGGACAAGCTAGACGCAGGAAAAAATGTTCCCAATATTGGGGCGAGTCCAGAACCAGGGGCCACAGTCTTAGAATAAAGGGGAGGCCATTTAAGACTGAGGTGAGAAGAAACTTTTTCACCCAGAGAGTTGTGAATTTGTGGAATTCCCTGCCACAGAGGGCAGTGGAGGCCAAATCACTGGATGGATTTAAGGGAGAGTTAGATAGAGCTCTAGGGGCTGGTGGAGTCAAGGGATATGGGGAGAAGGCAGGCACGGGTTATTGATTGGGGACGATCAGCCATGATCACAATGAACGGGCCAAATGGCCTCCTCCTGCACCTATTTTCTATGATTTCAATGTGTGGAGATCGCTGGTCAGTCCGGATTTGGTGGGCCGAAGGGCATGTTTCCGTGTTGTATCGTTAAAACTAAAACAGCGCAGGCCCTTTGGCCCACAATGTCTGTGCTGGCCATAATGGCCGAGATCAACTCTTATCCCCCTCCATTCTATACCTATCCACAAGCTGCTTAAACGGCGCTATCGTATATCTGCCACTACCACCATTGCCGGCAGCACGCTCCAGGCACCCACCGCCCTCTGTGTAAAATAACCTGCTCCACGTATCTCTTTTTAAACTTTGCCCCCCATAACCGCTGAGGACCGCTGCAGCCCTCCTGGTGAAGGTTCATCCCGCTGAGCTGGTGGAGCGGGAGAACTGGGATTTACACCCAGTTCCGGAGAAAGATCAGCGATATTATTCCCCAGTCAGGGCCGTGGGGGCGTTGGGAACCACCAGCCACTGTCCATCCATCCGCCAAATCAAAATCACCCCTCACTTCTGAAGTGGAGAAGGCAGGAGAATGGGGTTAAGTGGGAAAGATAGGTCAGCCACGATAGAATGGCGGAGTAGACTTGATGGGCCGAATGGCCGAATTCTGCTCTTATAACGTCTGAACTTATATATGTTGAAAGAACTGTCACATGTTGATAGAATGGGGCGGCTGGGCTTGTGTACTCTAAGGAGTTTAGAAGGATGAGAGGGGATCTTATTGAAACATATAAGATTATTAAGGGTTTGGACACGCTAGAGGCAGGAAACATGTTCCCGATGTTGGGGGAGTCCAGAACCAGGGGCCACAGTTTAAGAATAAGGGGTAAGGCCAATTAGAACGGAGATGAGGAAACACTTTTTCACACAGAGAGTTGTGAGTCTGTGGAATTCTCTGCCCCAGAGGGCGGTGGAGGCCGGTTTTCTGGATGTTTTCAAGAGAGAGCTAGATAGGGCTCTTAAAGATAGCGGAGTCAGGGGATATGGGGAGAAGGCAGGAACGGGGTACTGATTGGGGATGATCAGCCATGATCACAATGAATGGCGGTGCTGGCTCGAAGGGCCGAATGGCCTACTCCTGCGTCCATTGTCTATTGTCCCTGATTGTTGCCGTGAGTCTGCGATGGAAACAACAACTTCAAATGTTCGAGTAGCCCCGGCCACTCCTGCACCTACTGTCTATTGTCTACTTCAGTCCTTGCAAGGAGTGTGGGGAGAGAAAATTAACATTCTTCACAAAAATGAGGTTCACACATCATAAGAAGAAGAGGATCTAACCTTGAAACTTTTTCAAAGTGGTGTCAACTTTAGTCTTTGTCATTTCTGAAAGAAAATAAAGATATCAAGGATAGACCACTTACCCGAGAGAAAAGGAGTGTGCAGTCGGAGGGAATTTTAAGTCCCGGTTAACTTTGTCAGGGCTGGGGATTTTTTTTTTTGTCTCTACCTTGCGCCTTGAACAAAGACTCAAGTTTGAAAGTATTCAGAGAAGCCTTCCCAATCAAAGATCTTCGAGCTAAAAGATCTTTGTTCCCAATCAGTGCTGGAGCAGCAGAGAAGGGGAGGGGGGCAAGTTGTCAGCCAATGAAAGTTTCCAGTCGACATTCTTCCATACATCTGGAAGATTCCTTAACCCCTTCCTCTCCCCATCCCAGCCCCCTGCCACGTATTCTGGAGCTGCCATTGTTTCCTCCGACAAGCTAGTGACTAAAGAAAAGCAAGTTAAAAGATTTCTTTTAAACTTCCAGGGCTCAACAGGGCCAGAGGTTTATCTGAGAAAACTTTGTAAAAGTTTGACCAAACTTCTGTCAAGTTAAAGTTGCACAGACTGGATACTTCCTGACATATCTTTCTTTCATTTGATCTATATCTCTCTCTCTTTCTCCGTCTATATCTCACGTTTCTCTTTCCCCTGACTCTCAGTTTGAAGAAGGGCCTCGACTCGAAAAGATACCTATTACTTTTCTCCAGAGATGCTGCCTGTCCCGCTGAGTTACTCCAGCTTTTTGTGACTATCTTAGAATCTCCAGTCTTTGTCCACCAATCCGCCAAATCAAAATCACCCCTCACTTCTGAGGTGGGGAAGGCAGGAGGATGGGGTTAAGTGGGAAAGATAGATTGCTGGAGTGGACCTGAAGGGCCGAATGGCCGCATTCTATCTTTGCTTTCTGCCAGCATCTTCAGTTCCCTCCTGCACATTCTTCCTGGCCCAGTTCTCTTCACTAACGGAGCATTTCTTTCATTGGACGTGCACTCAATAGACAATAGACAATAGGTGCAGGAGGAGGCCATTCGGCCCTTCGAGCCAGCACCGCCATTCAATGTGATCATGGCTGATCATCCCCAATCAGTACCCCGTTCCTGCCTTCTCCCCATATCCCCTGACTCCGCTCACTTCTCCCCGTGTCCCCTGACTCAAGCCCAGCTAGGCGGGGAAAGCTTTGAGTTTGGCTGAATTCTGCTCTTATAACTTCTGAACTTATAAATGCTGATAGAACTGTCATATGTTGAGAGAATGGAGCAGCTGGGCTTGTATGCTCTGGAGTTGAGAAGGATGAGAGGGGATCCCGACGGACACGGAGGCTGAAGACAGAGACACAGTGCTGGAGTAACTCAGCGGGTCCAGGCAGAATCTCTGGAGTTAAAGGATAGGTGACTGTATGTCTTCTGAAGAAAGGTCCTGACCTGAAATGGCATCTGCCATTTTATCATCAGAAATGATGCCTGACCAGCTGAGTTGCTCCAGCAATTTGTGTCTATGTTTGGTACAAATCTCCAGCTGCAGTTCTTTGTTTCACCAGACAAGGAGACTGCCTTCTCTGAAATTCCCAGCTCACAGGCACGGGGGTGGGGGGCAAGGTGGGGTGAGAATTCCCTCAGGTCTGCTGGAGACACGGCTCCTGTCTGCTGGGATGAGACCCTATTGCAGCTGGGGTCAGTAACACCATTGAGATTAGCGTTCTGGCTAACTTAATGGAGGGGGAGGGTGGGGGGGGGGGGGGGGGGGGGGGGGGGGGGGAATTGGGAGGAGGGAATGGGGAAATTATCTGGCATTCTCAGTTGCTGGAATCATGGATTCTCAGTTGCTGATCAGGAATTCCTGGCTACAGGGATCAGGAATTGCCAACTGCCGGAGTCAGGAGTTGAGAATTTTCCAGATGCTGGGATCGAGAATTCAAGGAAACAGGAATTCACGGTTGGTGGAATTGGGAATTCCTACCCTTCAGGGTGCTGGAATCAGGAGATTCTGACTGTCTGGAGTTAAGAAATCTTATCTGCTGGGATCAGGAATTTGTGGCTGTTGGGATCAGGAATTCCTGGGTGCAGGGATCAGGAGATCCTGACTGCTTGGTGTCAAGAATTCCCGACATCTGGAATCAAGAATTCAAGGATTTTCTGGCTGTTGGGATCAGGAATTCCTGACTGGTTGGAGTCAAGAATTCCAGGCTCAGGGATTCAGAATTCCCTGGCTGCTGGGATCAGGAATTCCCAGCTGCTGGGTTCAGAAGTTCCTGGCTGCTGGAATCAGGAGAATCCTGACTATTCGGAGTCAAGAATTCCTGGTCATAAATTCCTAGCTACTGGAAGCAGGAATTCCTAGCTGCCAGTTGGGAATTTCTGACTGTGTGGAGTTAAGAATTTTCCAGCTGCCGGGATCAAGAATTCCAGGAGTTTCTGGCTGCTGGGATCAGGAATTCCTGACTGCCTGGAGTCCAGAATTTCCCAGTTTCTGCTGTAAAGGAAATCCAGGAGTTTTACGGCTGCTGGGTCAAGAATTCCTAGCTGGTGGGATCACGGGGCTTTCTGGCCAATTCAATGGCTACTGGGATCAGGAATTCCCAGCTGCTGGGATTTCTGGCCGCAGATCAGAAATTCAATGGCTACTGGAAATCCCAGCTACTGGGATTAGTAGGAATTAGATCAAGGATTCCCAGTGCTGGGAATTGCTGCTGGGATGAGCAAGTCGTGGCTGCTGGGACCAGGGTCTCACCTGCTGGTTTCCTTGCCCCTCGGCTCCCGGGTTGTAGTCTGCTGCTCTGATGGCCGGGAGTCTCCCAGAGAATAGACCACTTCTTCTCAAAGCTCAACCCAGTCCCAGACTGTCTGCAGCAGGCGGCCAGTCCCAGCGTGCAGGCTCCCGTTTTAGCTCGCTGGGTCCTAAAGCCCTCCCTTTCCCACTCCTGGGATACAGGCTGCATCCAACTGCACTGTGGAAAATTAATTCCAGCAGCCGGAACTATTGTCATGGAGTTACACACAGCAAGGAAATAAAAGGGTCTCTATCCAAAGCGTCACTTATTCCTTTTCTTCAGAGATGTTGTCTAATCCGCTGAGTTACTCCAGCTTTTTGTGCCCACCTTCCTTCAGGCCAACTCGCCCATGCTAACCAAGATTCCCCATCTACACTCGTCCCACCTGCCCGCATTTGGCCCATATCCCTCCAAACCTGTCCTACCCTATATCTATTAAAATATAAATCTGTATATATAATAAGGGGTAAGCCATTTAGAACGGAGACGAGGAAACACTTTTTCACCCAGAGAGTTGTGAATTTGTGGAATTCTCTGCCTCAGAGGGCGGTGGAGGCCAAATCACTGGATGGATTTAAGAGAGAGTTAGATAGAGCTCTAGGGGCTAGTGGAGTCAAGGGATATGCGGAGAAGGCAGGCACGGGTTATTGATTGGGGACGATCAGCCATGATCACAATGAATGCTGTGCTGGCTCGAAGATGCTGTAAAAAATTCCAGGAGGCGATGCCTCCTCCTGCACCTATTTTCTACGTTTCTATGAAATTCATTACAGACTGAATGGACCGAATGGCCTCCTTTACCATAACAATGCTTTGATTCTATATCTCTGCTCTGTTAACATGCGGCGGGGGTCGGTTACTTGAAACCATCGAACAGGGTTGTTTGTGAATATATCTGAATACTTTCATAGACAATAGACAATAGACAATAGACAATAGGTGCAGGAGTAGGCCATTCGGCCCTTTGAGCCAGCACCGCCATTCAATATGATCATGGCTGATCATCCCCAATCAGTACCCCGTTCCTACCTTCTCCCCATATCCCCTGACTCCTCTATTTTTCCTATAGCCCTATAGCTCCCATAGTCCTATCTAGCTCTCTCTTGAAAGCATCCAGAGAACCGGCCTCCACCGCCCTCTGAGGCAGAGAATTCCACAGACTCACCACTCTCTGTGAGAAAAGGTGTTTCCTCGTCTCCGTTCTAAATGGCTTACTCCTTATTCTTAAACTATGTGGCCCCTGGTTCTGGACTCCCCCAACACCGGGAACATGTTTCCTGCCTCTAGTGTGTCCAAGCCAAGCCCTTAACAATCTTATATATTTCAATGAGATATCCTCTCATCCTTCTAAACTCCAGAGTGTACAGGCCCAGCTGCTCCATTCCCCAG
Source organism: Okamejei kenojei (assembly GCA_035221665.1). Taxonomy (NCBI): domain Eukaryota; kingdom Metazoa; phylum Chordata; class Chondrichthyes; order Rajiformes; family Rajidae; genus Okamejei; species Okamejei kenojei. The sequence goes on from CM069136.1 coordinate 16,750,933, forward strand.
CATATGACAGTCCCGCCATCCCGGGAATTAACTTTGTAAACCTCCGCTGCACTCCCTCAATAGTAAGAATTGAGGGGGAATGTAACCCGACGGGCTTTAGGACCCAGAGACCATAAATACGTCCAGCAAAGCAATTTGATACAACTTCGCAAACTGTTATGACTTAATACATTTCTCCCAAACTTTTTTTGAACGATAAGTAAGAGCCTGACAAATCACGCAAACTTAACAAAAATGAGCCAAATGGTTCATTCATTTAATTTTTTTAATTGTGCTGCAGTTTAGGAATTTGTACAGATTAGCACAAAGTGTGAAACTTTTTATTGATAGTAATTTAACTTTCACCAGAGGGTCCTATGGTGGCAGAGAGAAAGATATGATTTTTGTCTTGGGTGGGGAAGGTGTGACTCTCTCAGCCAGGATGAACACTATTCCTCCCCTCCCCCTTCCCACCATCTCTCTCTCTCTCTCTCTCTCTCCCTCCCACCATCCCCCCCATCCGTCTCCCCTCCCCCCATTCCCAGCCATGCCACGTTGCACATTCTGCAGCTGGATACAGCCAGATGAGAAACTTCCTCCACCCACAATAGACTCACAGCTCAACTCAGAGCCGGGGCTACTCAACCATTTGAAGTTGTTATTTCCGACGCAGAGTCACAGGACAGTCAGGGACAATAGACAACGGACGCAGGAGTAGGCCATTCGGCCCTCCGAGCTAGCACCGCCATTCAATGTGATCATGGCTGATCATCCACAATCAGTACCCCGTTCCTGCCTTCTCCCCAGATCCCCTGACTCTGCTATCTTTAAGAGCCCTATCTAGCTCTCTCTTGAAAGTATCCAGAGAACTGACCTCCACCGCCCTCTGAGGCAGAGAATTCCACAGACTCACAACTCTCCGTGTGAAAAAGTGTTTCCTCATCTCCGTTCTAAATGGCTGACCCCTTATTCTTAAACTGTGGCCCCTGGTTCTGGACTCCCCCAACATCGGGAACATGTTTCCTGCCTCTAGCGTGTCCAAACCCTTAATAATCTTATATGTTTCAATAAGATTTCCTCTCATCCTTCTAAACTCCAGAGTGTACAAGCCCAGCCGCTCCATTCTCTCAGCATATGACAGTCCCGCCATCCCGGGAATTAACCTGGTGAACCTACGCTGCACTCCCTCAATAGCAAGAATGTCCTTCCTCAAATTGGAGGACCAAAACTGCACACAATACTCCAGGTGTGGTCTCACTAGGGCCCTGTACAACTGCAGAAGGACTTCTTTGCTCCTATTCTCAACTCCTCTTGTTATGAAGGCCATTTGCTTTCTTCACTGTTCATTCCCAGCTGTTATCAGGCACCTGAACCATCCTATCACCAACTGGAGAGCGGCCCTGAGCTGCCATCTGCCTCATTGGAGACCCTTGAATTATCGTTATTCAGGCTTTACTGCGCGTTATCTTGTTATAAAGGTTATGCCCGTATCATGTATTAATAACATTTTATTATTAATGTTTAGTGTTTTATGTGTTATTCCTAACCATCACTGTATGTCATGTTGTCACTTGTGAGCGGAGCACCAAGGCAAATTCCTTGTATGTGAATACTTGGCCAACAAACTTATTATTTCATTCAAACTTGTTCATTCATTCATGTATCTGTACACTGTGGATGCCTTGGTTGTAATTCGCTGGAGTAGTTAACACCCCAGCGGTATGAACATTGACTTCTCTAACATCAGATAGCCCTTGCTTTCCCTCTCTCTCCATCCCCTCCCCCTTCCCAGTTCTCCCACCAGTCTCACCGTCTCCGACTACATTCTATCTCTGTCCCGCCCCCTCCCCTGACATCAGTCTGAAGAAGGGCCTCGACCCGAAACGTCGCCCATTCCTTCTCTCCAGAGAAGATGCCTGTCCCAATAGACAATAGACAATATCTGTAAGAGCCCTATCTAGCTCTCAGAGAACCGGCCTCCACCGCCCTGTGAGGCAGAGAATTCCGCAGACTCACCACTCTCTGAGAGAAAAGGTGTTTCCTCGTCTCCGTTCTAAATGTCCCGCTGAGTTACTCCAGCATTTTGCAACTACCTTCGATTTAAACCAGCATCTGCAGTTCTTTCCTACACACTTGATTTGCCATCATGTTGAATTGAATTGAGTACCTTATCGTCCCGTGGCAAGTCACAGTAAAACTCTTTGCTTGTATTCCCAAGGTATGCGAATAGTCGCCCATATACGGCGCTGACATGTACTGTCTTTCCGCTGACTGGTTAGCGCGCAACAAAAGCTTTTCACTGTACCTCGGTACACGTGGCAATGAACTAAACACAACAATACGCTGAGATAATTTCCCAGGCTTTGGGATTTGTCCCTCAAACAAAGAATTTTAATCTCGAACCTTTCACAAAGAGACAGCATCCTCATCAAAGTAGGAGTCAATTTCATTCGTCACATGCACCCGAAGGGGCAGTGAGATGAATTTGCCAGCAGCGATACACTTAAAAAGAGAACACGCAATACACAATAAGATTTAACACAAACATCCGCCACAGCATTCCTCACTGGGGTGGAAGGCAACAAGGTTCAGCCGGTCCTCCTCCTTTGTTCACCCGTGGTCGGGGCCACGAACCCCCCGTAGTCGCCGCTACGGACGGCCCGATGTACAGGCCCTCTCGTCGGGATGAGCCAAACTCCGACGTCGGGACGAACACACTCCGCGGCTTGGAGGTCCCGAATCGGCACTTTCCTACCGGAGACCGCGGCTTCAGGATGTTGTAGGCCGCAGGCCGGCGGTCGGAGCTCTTCTCCGGCGATCCCCGATAAGGGATCCCAGACTCTGGATGGTGGGTCCACGTCACGCCCGCGGCTAGAAGCTCCGCAGACCACAGTCCTTAAAGTCACCAGACCTGCGATCGGAGCGCTCCTCTCTGGCGACCCCCGCCAAGGGTTCGCCCGCTCCGCAATGGAGAAGTCCGCGTTGCGCCCACTGCCAATGCTCCGGGTCCAACTCCGGGAAAGGCCGCTCCAATCCATACTGCTAGGCCGCGAGGGAGGCGGCATGGAAAAAGTCGCCTCTCCGTGGAGGAGGTGACCGAGAACGGTTTTCCCCACACAAGACACACCGAGAGACACCCAAACCAACACCAGACACACCAAAGAAACAAAAAGTAGAAATAACAAACATGCTGCTGGCAGGGCAGCTGACTCGCAGCGCCCCCACTGGCCTAATCATCGTTATACAAGGGACTCAAGATCCAATTTGAATGCAGTAAACTCCAATAACTACTATCAAACATAAGATGAATTTTGTCCGTCTGAAGAAGGGTCTCGACCCGAATTCCTTCTCTCCAGAGATGCTGTCTGTCCCGCCCGCTGAGTTACTCCAGCATTTTGTGTCTATCTTCGGTGTAAACCGGCATCTGCAGTTCCTTCCTGCAAATGATGAGTTATTGTGGGCAGCTCAGTGGTGCAGCCGGAAACCCGGGTTCGGGCCTGACTTTGGGTGCAGCCTCTTTGGTGGAGTTTGCACGCTCTCCCCGTGGGTTTCCTCCGCGTGTGCTCCAATTACCTCACACAGCCCAATAATGTGCAAGTTATAGGTTTGTTTTGTTTATTATTTATTGTACCGTGTACTGAGGAACGGTGAAACGCTTTTGTTGCTTAATTAACTTGCTTAATTGATTTATTAACCTCTGTAAATTACCCCGCAGTGCGTGGGAGTGGAGTTGAAAGTCAAATAAAATAGAACAAATGTGTACGGGTGATCGATGGTCGGCAAGGACTCATAATCCTAATCATAATAATACTTTATTAGCCAAGTACGTTTTGCAACACATGAGGAATTTGATTTTCCATACAGTCTTACCAGTAAAAAGCAACAAGACACACAAAATACACTTTAACATAAACATCCACCACAAACATTCCTCCACATTCCTCACTGTGATGGAAGGTGAAAGGAAGTTCAAATCTCATCCCTTCTTTATCCTCCAGCGGTCGGGGGCCTCGAACCTTCCGTTGATGGGACGATCTTAGACAATAGACAATAGGTGCAGGAGTAGGCCCTTCGAACCAGCACCGCCATTCAATGTGATTATGGCTGATCATCCCCAATCAGTACCCCGTTCCTGCCTTCTCCCCACATCCCCTGACTCCGCTATCTTGAAGAGCCCTATCTAGCTCTCTCTTGAAAGCATCCAGAGAACCGGCCTCCACCGCCCTCTGAGGCAGAGAATTCCACAGACTCACAACTCTCTGTGAGAAAAAGTGTTTCCTCGTCTCCGTTCTAAATGGCTTACCCCTTATTCTTAAATTGTGGCCCCTGGTTCTGGACTCCCCCAACATCGGGAACATGTTTCCTGCCTCTAGCGTGTCCAAACCCTTAAAAATCTTATATGTTTCAATAAGATAACCCCTCATCCTTCTAAGCTCAGCCCAGATCTTACTCTCGCGGGCCTCCTCGTTGGGGTGATCAAGCTCCTGCATCGGGGGGGAATCTCAGCTCCCCCCCATGCCGAGCGATCTATACCGGGTCGGGACTGGTCGAACATCGTGCGGCTTTTGGAGCTTCCCGACGTCGGTCTCAACCCGAGACTGCGAGCTCCTTGATGTTTAATTCCGCCGGCCGCGTTTGGAGCGTCGATCCCAGGCAAGGGATCGGCTCCGATGGCAAGTCCTCGCCCCCCGCGGTGGGCCTCAAAGTCAGTCCCGAGCGAGGCCTCCAGCTCCAGGATGTTAGGCCGCAGAGCGACCGGTTATACGATCCGGAAAACAATCGCATCTCCGGCAAGGTAAGAGATTGAAAAAATAATCCCGACCCCACTCACCCCTCCCCCAGCCCCCACATAAAACAACCAGAGAACATTCACACAAACTAAACATTAACACACTAAAAATAACAAAAAAAAGTCGAAAAGGACAGATAGACTGTTGGCGAGGCTGCCTTTGCGGTTCCATGATGTACCTCTAAACTAAACAAAAATGAAATCAGTTAATCAGTGATGTTAAAGAAGGAACTGCAGATGCTGGAAAGTTGAGGGTACACAGAATGCTGGAGAAACTCAGCGGGTGCAGCAGCATCTAAGGAGCGAAGGAGATAGGCGATGTTTCGGGCCAAAACCCTTCTTCAGACTGATGGGGGGTGGGGGGGAGAAAGGAAAAAGGAGGAGGAGGACCCCAGAGAGCTGAGGGAGAGGTGGGAAGGGGAGGAGACAGCAAGGGCTAACGGAATTGAGAGAATTCGATGTTCATGCCAAGAGGATGTAGACTCCCCAAGCGGAATATGAGGTGCTGTTCCTCCAATTTGCGGTGTTGCTCACTCTGGCCGTGGAGGAGGCCCAGGACCGAGAGGTCGGATACGGAATGGGAGGGGGAGTTGAAGTGCTGAGCCACCGGGAGGTCGGGTTGGTTAATGCGGACCGAGCGGAGGTGTTCGGTGAAACGATCACCAAGCCTCCGCTTGGTCTCACCGATATAGATCAGCTGGCATCTGGAGCAGCGGATGCAGTAGATGAGGTTGGAGGAGGTGCAGGTGAACCTCTGTCGGACCTGGAACGACTGCTGTGGTCCTTGGATGGAGTGAAGGGGGGAGGTAAAGCGACAAGTGTAGCATCTCAGTGATGTTGGTTGAAGAATAAATATTAACCCCTGCACTGCCGGAAAAAAAAAATACTGAACTGAAAGTAGTTCAGCACTGAAACAGTCCCTTCAGCCCACCGTGTCTGTGACGGAGATGATTCCAAGTTACACTAATCTCATCTGCCTGCAAGTGGCCTATATCCCTCCATTCCCCTCATATCTATGTACCTATCTAAAAGACTCTTAAACACCACTATTTTCATAGAGTCCTGCAGAGTGGAAACAGGCCCTTTGGCCCAACTTGCCCACACCGGCCAGCATGTCTCAGCTGCACAGTGAGTTGTGAGTGTGTAATTCTCTGCCTCAGAGGGCAGTGGAGGCCGGTTCTCTGGATACTTTCAAGAGAGAGCTAGATAGGGCTCTTAAAGATAGCGGAGTCAGGGGATATGGGGAGAAGGCAGGAACGGGGTACTGATTGGGGATGATCAGCCATGATCACACTGAATGGCGGTGCTGGCTCGAAGGGCCGAATGGTCTATTGTCTATTGTTTATTGTCACCTGCTTACGTTCGGTCCATATCCCTCCAAACCTGTATATCCATGTGTGTTTCTTAAACGTTGGGATAGTCCCAGCCTCAACTACCTCCTCCGGCTGCTCGTTCCATACATCCACCACCCTTTGTGTGAAAAAGTTGCCCCTCAAATTCCTATTAAATCTTTTCCCCTTCATTTTAAACCCAAGTCCTCTGGTCCTTGGTTCCTCTGGCATTTTGTTTGCATCTTCACCACCACTCCTGACACTGTGAGCCAGGCACCCACCACTCTCTGGATAGGAAACTTGCCCACTCATCTCCTTCAAACTCTGCCCCTCTCACCTTAAAGCTCTGCCCCTGAGCCTTTGATATTTCCACCCCGAGAAAGATTCAAGATTCACGAGAGTTTACTGCTGTGTGTCCCTTACAGGACAATGAAATTCCTGCTTTGCTTCAGCACAACAGAACATAGTAGGCATTGACTACAGAACAGATCAGTGTGTCCATATACCATTATATACGTAAATACACACATGAATAAATAAACTGATAAAGTGCAAATAACAGATAAAGGGGTATTAATGTTCAGAGTTTTGTCCGGGCTAGGTTTAATAGCCTGATGGCTGTGGGGAAGTAGCTATTCCTGAACCTGGTCGTTGCAGTCTTCAGGCTCCTGTACCTTCTACCTGAAGGTAGTGGGGAGATGAGTATGTGGCCAGGATGGTGTGGGTCCTTGATGATACTGCCAGCCTTTTTGAGGCAGAGTCTGCGATAGATCTCCTCGATGGAAGGGAGGTCAGAGCCGATGATGGACTGGGCAGTGCTTACTACTTTTTGTAGTCTGTTCCTCTCCAGGTCTAATTCTGCTCATAGGGCGTCACGGTGGCGCAGCGGTAGAGTTGCTGCCTCACAGCGCCACAGACGCGGGTTCGATCCTGGCTGCGGGTGCTTGTCTGTACGGAGTTTGTACTTTCACCCCGTGACCCGCCTGGAGTTTTCTCCGAGATCTACGATTTCCTCCCACACTCCAAAGATGCGCGTGTTTGTCGGTCGTCCCTAGTGTGGGCTGGTGTTTGGTGTGCGGGGATCGCTGATCGGCGCGGACTCGGTGGGCCAAAGGGCCTGGTAGAAACATAGAAACGTAGAAAATAGGTGCAGGAGGAGGCCATTCGGCCCTTCGAGCCACACCGCCATTCATTGCGATCATGGCTGACCGTCCCCAATCAATAACCCGTGCCTGCCTTCTCCCCATGTCCCTTGACTCCACTAGCCCCCAGAGCTCTATCTAACTCTCTCTTAAATCCATCCAGTGATTTGGCCTCCACTGCCCTCTGTGGCAGGGAATTCCACAAATTCCCAACTCTCTGGGTGAAAACGTTTTTTCTCACCTCAGTCTTAAATGACCTCCCCTTTATTCTAAGACTGTGGCCCCTGGTTCTGGACTCGCCCAACATTGGGAACATTTTTCCTGCATCTAGCTTGTCCGGTCCTTTTATAATTTTATATGTTTCTATAAGAACCCCCCCTCATCCTTTTAAACTCCAGTGAATACAAGCCTAGTCTTTTCAATCTTTCCTCATATGACAGTCCCGCCATCCCAGGGATCAATCTCGTAAACCTACGCTGCACTGCCTCAATCACAAGGATGTCCTTCCTGAAATTAGGAGTCCAAAACTGTACACAATGCTCCAGATGTGGTCTCACCAGAGCCCTATACAACTGCAGAAGAACCTCTTTACACCTGTACTGAAATCCTCTTGTTGTGAAGGCCAACATTCCATTAGTTTTCTCCACTGCGCTGTTTCCGTGCTGTGTCTCTAAACTAAAAATTAAACTATGACTGATGATCGCATGAACCTCGGTCTCACCTAGAATGACTGCTGGGGTCCCATGGCAATAAAGTCGACTTGACTTGACTTGCTTTCGCGGCTGGCAAAATACCTGAGCTTGATGAAATTCCACTCGTGCAAGCTGCAAGCCTCAACTCAACAGTTCGACAGCTGGAAAGAAAGAATTATTATCGTGGCTCACTGCCAAACCAGAATAAACCCCAGTCACTGAAAGTAAGCATGCAGGTACAGCAGGCAGTGAAGAAAGCTAATGGCATGTTGGCCTTCATAACAAGAGGAGTTGAGTATAGGAGCAAAGAGGTCCTTCTGCAGTTGTACAGGGCCCTAGTGAGACCACACCTGGAGTATTGTGTGCAGTTTTGGTCCCCTAATTTGAGGAAGGACATTCTTGCTATTGAGGGAGTGCAGCGTAGGTTTACAAGGTTAATTCCCGGGATGGCGGGACTATCATATGCTGAGAGAATGGAGCGGCTGGGCTTGTACACTCTGGAGTTTAGAAGGATGAGAGGGGATCTTATTGAAACATACGGGATTATAACGGGTTTGGACATGCTAGAGGCAGGAAACATTTTCCCGATGTTGGGGGAGTGTAGAACGAGGGGCCACAGTTTAAGAATAAGGAGCAAGCCATTTAGAACGGAGACGAGGAAACACTTTTTCTCACAGAGAGTGGTGAGTCTGTGGAATTCTCTGCCTCAGAGGCCGGTTCTCTGGATGCTTTCCAGAGAGAGCTAGATAGGGCTCTTAAAGATAGTGGAGTCAGGGGAAATGGGGAGAAGGCAGGAACGGGGTACTGATTGGGGATGATGAAGGGCCGAATGGCCTACTCCTGCATGTATTGTCTATTGTCTATAAAAGACAACAATAAATAAAATAATTCAATTCAATCTTTAATTGTCATTGTGCAGTGTACAATACAGAGACAACGAAATGCAGTAGGTGTCTCCGAAGGGCGACCTTACGAATAAACAAGTCATTGCGCAGTAGTATGAGTATATACATCTATACATATTCAGTGGTTTCCGTGCAATTTGCTGGTGATTGGATAGTCCGGGGGGGGGGGGGGGGGTGGAGACAGGCAGTCATTGAGGTGCAGCGTTGAGAAGTGTGACAGCCGCAGGGAAGAAGCTGTTCTTGAGCCTGCTGGTGTGGCAGCAGAGGGACCTGTAGCGTCTCCCGGATGGGAGGAGGGTAAACAGTCTATGGTTGGGGTGTGAGCTGTCCCTGGCGATGCTGTGCGCCCTGCACAGGCATCGTTCACTATGGACAGACTCAATGGAGGGGAGTGAGGAGCCTGTGATGCGTTGGGCGATCTTCACCACCCTCTGCAGAGCTTTCCGGTCGGCGACAGAGCAGTTACCGTACCATACTGTGATGCAGTTGGTAAGGATGCTCTCGATGGTGCAGCGGTAGAAGTTCACCAGAATCTGGGGAGACAGGTGGACCTTCTTAAGTCTCCTCAGGAAGAAGAGACGCTGGTGAGCCTTCGACATATAATCAACATATATGATGTGTGTATGAGTTCAGAAGCCTGGCATGATGATAGAAACTGTTCATGAGTCTGGTGATACATGTAGCCCTGCCCCTGTATCGTCTGCCTGACGGTAACAAGGAGAACAGTCTGCGTGCTGGGTGGCCGTGGTCCTTGATGATGCCGTGTGCCTTCCGCAGGCACCGCCGGTGGAAAATGTCCTGAATGGCCGGGAGACAGTTGCCAGTGATGTGCTGTGTGCCGCCTTAACCACTCTCTGTAGTGATTTGTGGCTGTGGGCAGAACAGTTCCCGTACCAGACCGTGATGCAGCCCGTCAGCGGGCTCTCGGGAAGAGAGAGCGAGGCTGACGATTTGCGCTACTCTCCCTCGCTGTTAATCCAAGGCAACGTGCGTGTCATGGCTTCAGGACCCGTGCCGCCCAACTACGCGAAGGGAGCGCGTACCGCTGAGAAGAAGCGCGCCGCAGACACTCAGAGGAAACGCGCCGAGCCATGGCAACCTCTACAGCGACGCCCACCCAACTGTGTCCCGTACGTGGGCGAGTCTCCCGGGCCCGGATCGGTCTCATCAGTCACCTCCAGACCCACAAATTCATGGTCTTCCTCAACTACAAGGATGAGAGGAACTAGAAGGATGAGAGGGTATCTCATTGAAAAGAAGGATGAGTGGGATTCTAATTGAAACACATTAGATTATTAAGGGTTTGGACACATTAGTGGCAGGAAACATGTTGCCGATGTTGGGGGAGTCCAGAACCAGGGGTCACAGTTTAAGAATAAGGAGTAAGCCATTTAGAACGGAGACACGAGGAAACACTTTTTCTCACAGAAAGTGGTGAGTCAGTGGAGTTCTCTGCCTCAGAGGGCGGTGGAGGCAGGTTCTCTGGGTACTTTCAAGAGAGCTGGATAGGTATCTTAAAGTAGCGGAGTCAGGGGATATGGGGAGAAGGCAGGAACGGGGTACTGATCAGCCATGATCACATTGAATGGAGGTGCTGGCTTGAAGGGCCGAATGGCCTACTCCTGCACCTATTGTCTATTGTCAAACAAAAGCACTAAAGTCATGGTCTTCTTCAACTATGGAGGATGAACAACATGTCCTCTGGTTCTCCATTTCGCCTCTCTGGGCAAAAAGACACACAGTGCACCCAATCTATTCCGTGATCTTGTACACCTCTATCAAATCGCCCCTCATCTTCGCAGATTGCCCCAACCTCCCCCTTTCGATCAACCTCCCCCTCGAGTCCCGGCAACGTCCTCATAAATCCTCTCTGCACCCTTCCCAGCTTGACAACATCTTTCCTATAACATGGTGACCAAAGATCCTATAGAGGAGCAAGATAGACCACTCCTTCTAAATGCAATGGGCTGACGTGTGGTACGCAACGGAGCGGAACGTGGCCTTTTTTTTCATCCATTTCAGTAACCCGACCCGACCCGACCCGACCCGCAGTGCAACCAACGTTGCGGGGGAACAGTTTGTGTTAATAAATTATAATTCTGAAAATGAGGAGAAGATTTTTCCCAAAGAACTTTTATTTTTATGAGGATATTTCCGTAACCGGCTTCCGTCTCCCCACTAGTATCTTTGCTCTGCTACGGGATCTTTGGTGCGGAGACGGAAGCCGGTTACGGAAATGGGGCCGAAAATTACCCCACGAATCTGCCCAATGACCGTACTACGCCTTTTTCGTCGAGTGATCTATCTCGCTCGCTGTAGGGTCTTTGGTGGTGACCAACCCTGAGACGACGTCAGTCTGCACAAAAACACTCACTTGTGTTGTCGGGTTTCAGAGACAAGGATCAGCCTTTTTAAACGCAGCACCTCATTCCTGACATTCCATTTGCTTGTCCCACCCCGGTCATTCCTTCACCTCCCCCGCTCCCGTCCGGCAGAAGGTACAGAAGCTTGAAAGCGCGCTGACTCCAGTCTCGGGAACAGCTTCTTCCCCTCTGTTATCAGGCTTCTGAACGGCCCTTCCATAAGCTAGGCCCGATTCACCTCTACCCCATTGCGGACATTGGACCTCGTCTCTGTAGCTGGCGAGCTGCAGCGTGGCACGGTCGCGCGGCGGTGGAGTCTCTGCCTCACTGCACCAGAGACCCGGGTTTGATCCTGACTGCGGGTGCTGTCTGTGTGGAGTTTGTACGTTCTCCCATTGACTGTGTGGGTTTTTCCGGGTGCTCCGGTTTCCTCCCACATTGCAACTTTGTATGTTAAATGGCTTCTGTAAAGTGTCCCTAGATTTGTAGGATAGAGGTAGTGTAGGGTTGATCACCGGTCAGCATGGACTTGGTGGGCCGAAGGGCCTGTTTCCACAAAACTAAACCAAAAATTCCGAGAACTATATTCTGCTGTCTGGTATCTTGCTCACCTATGTCAACCATTAACCTCCCAGGCATTGTCCTGCCCCTCTCCCTTTCAGCATTTCCCCCCCCCCCCCCCCCCACCCCCCCCCCACCCCCCCTACCCACCCACCGCACACAAAATCAGTCTGAAGAAGGGCTTCAACCTCCAACGTCACCTATCCATGTTCTCCACAGGATGCTGCCTGACCCGCTGAGTTACTCCAGCACTCTGTGAAACGTCACCTATCCATGTTCTCCACAGATGCTGCCTGGACCCGCTGAGTTACGTCCAGCACTCTGTGAAACGTCACCTATCCATGTTCTCCACAGATGCTGCCTGACCCACTGAGTTACTCCAGCACTCTGTGAAACGTCACCTATCCATGTTTCACAGACGCTGCCTCATTCTCCTTGACCCGCTGAGTTACTCCGGGCACTCTGTGAAACGTCACCTATCCATGTTCTCACAGATGCTGCCTGACCCGCTGAGTTACTCCAGCATTCTGTGAAATGTCACCTATCCGATGTTCTCCATCAGATGCTGCCTCTGGACCGCTGAGTTACTCCCAGCATCCATGTAAACGTCACCTATCCATGTTCTCCACAGATGCTGCCTGACCCGCTGAGTTACTCCAGCACCCCGTGAAACGTCACTATCCATGTTCTCCACACATGCTGCCTGTGACCTGTGAGTTTACTCCAGCATTTTGGTTGCTTTTTTTTTGTAACCAGCATCTGCAATTCCTCGTTTTCTACTCGAAGCTTCTTCCCCTCTGTTATCAGGCTTCTGAACAGTCCATAAGCCAGGGTACTGTCTGATTCACCTCTACCCCATTGCGGACATTGGACTTTGTCTTGGAACTGATGCGTTACTATGCTGAGAAACTACAGTGGCTTGCAAAAGTTTTCACACCACCTTGAAACTTTTCCACATTTTGTCACGTTACAACCACAACGTAAGTGTATTTTATTAGGATTTTATGTGTAGAGACCCAACACAAAGTGGCGCATAATTGTGAAGTGGAAAGAAAAATGATACATGGTTTTCAAATTTTTTTACAAATAAAAAACTGAAAAGTGTGGCGTGCAAAAAGTATTCAGCCCCCTTTACTCTGATACCCCTAAATAAAATCCAGTGCAACCAATTGCCTTCAGAAGTCACCTAATTAGTAAATAGAGTCCACTTGTGTGTAACTGGTAATAATCTCAGTATAAATACAGCTGTTCTGTGAAGGCCTCAGAGGTTTGTTAGAGAACATTAGTGAACAAACAGCATCATGAAGCCCAAGGAACACACCAGACAGGTCCAGTTAGATAAAGTTGTGGAGAGTTTAAAGCAGGGTTAGTTTATAAACAAAAAATTATCCAAGCTTTGAACATCTCACGGGAGCACTGTTCAAATCCTCATCCGAAAATGGAAAGAGTATGGCACAACTGCAAACCTACCAAGACCTATGGGCCGTCCATCTAAACTGACAGGCCCTGGGCAAGGAGAGCATTGATCAGAGAAGCAGCCAAGAGGCCCATGGTAACTTCTGGAGGAGCTGCAGAGATCCACAAGCTAGGGGGAGAATCTGTCCAAAGGACAACTATTAGTCGTGCACTCCACAAATCGGGCCTTTATGGATGAGTGGCAAGAAGAAAGCCATTGTTGAAACAAAGCCATAAGAAGTCTGTTTGCAGTTTGCCACAAGCCATGTGGGGGACACAGCAAATATGTGGAGGAAGGTGCTCTGGTTGCTGATGAGACCAAAATTGAAGTTTTTGGCCCTAAAGCAAAAACGCTATGTGTGGCAGAAAACTAACATTGCACATCACCCTGAAACACACATCCCCACTGTGAAACATGGTGTTAGTGGCAGCATCATGCTGTGGGGATTGCTTTTTTTTCAGCAGGGACAGGGAGCTGGTCAGAGTTCATGGGACAGATGCATGGAGCCAAATTACAGGGCAATCTTGGAAGAAAAACCTGTTAGAGTCTGCAAAATGACTTGAGGGACTGGGGACGGGAGGTTCACCTTCCAGAGGGACAAACGACCTAAACATACAGCCAGAAGCTACAATGGAATGGTTTAGATCAAAGCATATTCATATTGTTAGAATGGCCCAGTTCAAAGTCCAGACCTAAATCCAATTGGAAATCTCTGGCAAGACTTGGAATTGCTGTTCACAGATGCTCTCCATCCAATCTGACTGAGCTTGAGCTATTTTGCAAAGAGGAATGGGCTAAAATGTCACTCTAGATGTGCAAAGCTGTTAGAGACATACCCCAAAAGACTTGCAGCTGTAATTGCAGCGAAAGGTGGTTCTACAAAGTATTGACTCAGGGGGGCAGAATACTTTTGCTCGCCACACTTTTCAGTTTTTTATTTGTAATACATTTTGAAAACCGCGTATCATTTTCCTTCCACTTCACAATTATGCACCACTTTGTGTTGGTCTATCACATAAAATCCCATTAAAATACGTTTACGTTTGTGGTTGTAACGTGACAAAATGTGGAAAAGTTCAAGGGGTATGAATACTTTTGCAAGCCGCTGTATATTCTGCACTCTGTAACTTCCCCTTTGCTCTACCTAACTCTACTTGTGTTTGCCTTGTATGTCTAGTATTTTCTGATCTGATTAAATAGCGTGCAGATCAAAGCTTCTCACTGTACCTCGGAACACGTGACAACAAGAAGACCAAACCAATCGGACATTACTGGACTTTATCTTACACCAAACGTTATTCTCTTTATACGTTATCTGTACACTGTGGGCGGCTCGATGGTAATCATGTATAGTCTTTCCGCTGACTGGTTAGCATGCTACAAAAATGCTTTTCACTGTACCTCGGTACACGTGACAATAAGCTAAACTGAAGGGAGGAAAAACCTTTTCACCCAGAGGGTTGTGAACCTATGGAATTATCTGCCTCCCACATTGCAGCTGGAGGCCAATTCTCTGGATGCTTTCTAGGGAGAGTTACATAGGGGTGGAAAACCTGGGGTGTACAGGGGACACACGACCTCCCTCCATGCTTTGAGAGGTGGGGGGGAGCCTTCCCCCCATCATGTTTTGTAATCCGGACTTTATCAGAAGCTTTCTGAGGGCTGAATCGGCCCGTTCGCGGGGCCTTTCGTCGCCCGTCGTGGCTTAAAATCAAACTGTTGCATCGAACGATCGAGGCTCCCGATGTTGAAGCCCCCGTCGGGCGATGAGAGACCCTGTGAATGGGCCGATTCAAGCCCACGGGTAAAGCCTCACACTAATGCATCTCGCTCTCTCCTCCAGCCCAACGCGCCGCTTGACTCGCCGGTGATTCGGTACGGCGTGGAGTCGGTGCCTGATGAGCAGACGGAACTGGGACCGGGTCACCGCCAGGGATGCGATTCTCTCTCTGGAAGGCGGAGGGTCTGCTGCGGTGGTTGGTACAGAGAGAGAGAGAGAGGCCACTCGGCCATGCGTTTGCTGGCTGCTCACAGCGCCAGGGACAACGGGTTATGATACTGACTCCGGGCGCTGTCTGTACAGAGTCTTTTTTTCCCCACTAGCGCCTTGTCTGATGTTGATCTCACCTTTGCTGCTGAACAGAACGAGCTCCAGCGCCGAGTGCTTGCTCCGCCATCTCTCTCGCTTCAGTTTATTTTGACCGTGGGTCTACAGGGGCCCACGGCTGTAAGCCTCGCGTGTTGTGCGGTGAGTGTGCTCCACAGCCAGCGCGGCTGCCAAGAGATTCCGTCCCCCCCCGGTCCCCCCATCACATTCTCACCTTCTCCATCATGGTCTGGTTTGGCTCGGCCACCAAGCACAACACCCGGAGGCTGCAGCGCATCGTCCGATTTCAGCTGAGAAGGTTATTGCTGCTACCTTCCATCCATTGATGAAACTGTTACACCTGCAAGGGCCGGGAAAGTGAGCGGGCAAGTCATCTCTGACCCTCTCCCCTGGCCACAAAACTCTTTGAATCACTTCCCTCTGGGAAGGCGGACTCTCCGGATGTCAAAGCTGCCACAGCCAGGACACAAAAACAAGTTTTTTCCACGAGTAGTTGCGCTACTCAACAGCCAGAAAATCTTACCCTCCCTTTGATCTGGTATTTTGTTGGTTCACATTGCTTGTATCAGTGGTGTTTTTAATTAATGTTTTAGTATTATTAATGTTTAGTGTTTCGAGTCGATTCGTTACGGTCACTGTAATTTAATTTAATGGGTTGTTATTGGAGGGATTAAAAATAAAAATATTATCACATCCTGATTGTATGGGCATGACATTTTCCGCAATTGGGGGTGTTATATTAATAATAATATTATAATAATAATACTAATTATATTATAATAATATATAAAACAAAATGACCTAACCCACCTCACATACACGCCCCTTGGAGCTTATTTTTTTCACAATCCAAAATATCACAAAATCAAATGCCCTTTTAACAATAAGAAAGTTAACAAAACAGAATAAAGGCAGATACCACTGAATGTCATGTGTCCAGTCAATAGCCTCAAAATGATGATAAACAGGGTTCCCTTTCAATAAAACTTTTTCACAGACCCCTCAATGTGAATTTATCTTTTTTTATTTTTTTTTTTTATTTTTTTTGAGAATTTAATTTTTTTCTAACCTTAAGAAAACTTTTGACGGTTCTTCCAGACACGCAGGGATATGGAGGTGTGTTGATTTTCAAGATCAGCAAGATTCTCTACGGGCCAAAAGTGTTGTCATGTAATGATATCAGATGGGTTGTATTAAACCCAGGTTTTATCTGCTACACCAAATACAGCTACAAGTGGGCAAAGCTCACTGTATCCCAAGGATTCATGATGGTTTTAAAAACCACGCAGTAGTTAACCGTTTGGGGCAAGCAGAATGCATGAGATAGATTGGCTGGAGAGAAACGAGCACCTGTCATGTATGTAATGTTTTACTTTGTGGGGGAGCACAAAGGCAGATTCTCTTGTATGTGAATCTTGGCCTATAAACGCACTTACCCACTTACTTGATAGCAAATTTCCGTGGACTGTTGCGGAGGGGGGCTGTGGGGTAGAGTCATTAACTGTATACATCTTGTTTAATATCATAATGTGAATTCGGATTCATTC
>CM069136.1:16768304-16838304 GCA_035221665.1 Okamejei kenojei
TTTACCATGGGGTGGAAAACCTGGGTGTACAGGTCACACGAGACCCTCCCTCCATGCTTTTGACGGTGGGGGGGACCTAGATCCCCCATCATGTTTTGTACCCCGTACTACTTATCAAGAAGCCTCTAGTGGCTGAATCGGCCCTTTCCTGGGGCCTTTCGTCGCCCGTCGTGGCTTAAAAAATCAAACGATGAGTTGCATCGAACGATGAGGACTCGCCGATAGAAGCCCCCCACGCGGCGATCTAGGCAAAACCCTGTGAATAGGCCGAATTCAATGCCACGCGTGCAAACCCTCACACAAGCATCACCGCTCTCCATCCTCCAGCCCACCCCGCTCTGACTCGCCGGTGATTCGGTACGTCGTGGATTCGGTGCCTGATTGACAGACGGAACTGAACCACGGGTCACCGCCCAGAGGATGCGACTTCTCTCCTCTGGAAAAGGCGAAGGGTCTGCTGCCGTCTGCTTGGTACAGAGTAGTAGAGAAGGACGCCACTCGGTTCCCATGCGCGTTGCTAGTCTCTCCTTCACAGTCGCCAGGGGACAACGGTATTAGAATCCTAGACCATCCGGGCGCTGTCTGTACAGAGTCTTTTTCCTTCTCCCACGTACCGCCTTGTCTGTATGTTGATCTCACCTTGATCTTGCTGCTGAACAGACAACTAGCTCCAGCGACCGAGTGCATTGCTCTCCGCCATCTCTCTCTCGCATCCAGTTTATTTTGCGACCGTGGTCTACCACAGGCCGCCCGGCTTTAAAGCCTTCTGCAACTCTCGTAACGTTGTAGACGTGGATAGTAGCTCCCCCAGCGCGGCATGCCAACGAGATTCCGCCCCCCTCCCGGTCCCCCCCACTGCACAAGATCTTCTCCTTCCCCACTCATGGTCTGGTTGGCGCTCGGCCACCAAGAGGCACAACAGCCCGAGCGCAGCCGCGCTCGATCGTCCAATGCGATTCGGAGAAGCGTTTTATGTGCTGCCAACCTTCCCTCCATTGATGAAACTGTAACTGCATAGGGCCGGGAAGGTTGACTGCAAGAACAACTCGGTGACCCCTCTTCAACCCAGGGCCACAAACTCTTTGAATCACTTCCCTCTAGCTAGTAGGCGACTACAGACTGTCACAAAGCTGCCACCAGCCAGACACAAAAACAGTTTTTATCCACAGAGTAGCTTGCTCTACGCATCTAACAGCCAGCAAACTCTGTACCCCACCGCCTATCTTGATCTCGGCGCTATTTGGTTGGTCACATGCCTTGGCTCACATTTGGTGTTCATTTATCATTACACGTTTTATTCAATTATTAATGATTTAAGTGTTTTCTGAGGACATTCGTTGACGTCATCTGTATTTAATTTAATAGAGTTTTTTTCTTTTTTTATTTTTTTTTATTGGAGGGAAAAAAATAATATAACAGTCGATGATATGAGCGCATTACAAATTTTCCATCTCATTTTTGTCTTTTGAACAAATAATTACAAAGAACTAATAATAATCATCTTAATAACAATAACTTAATAATTCATAATAATAATATTAACAAAATGACCCACTCGCAACCCACCCTCCCCTAACCACGCCCCTTCTGGGCATGCGATATTTTTTTTCACAAATCCAAATCACTAATCACAACGCAAATCAAATGCACTTTTACTAACCATAAATAAAGTAACAAAACAGAATAAAGGCAGATCCCCACTTAATGACAAGTGCCCTCAGTCAATAGACCCTGCAAAACATATGTACTTCTCTTTTAAAAAATGTTCCCATTTCAAACTAAAACTTTCTTTCACAAAGACCCCCTCAATGTGAATTAATCTTAATTTTTTTTTCTTTGTTCTTTTTTTTTACGCGAAGAATTTAAATGCTTTTTCTAACCTTAAAGACAAACCTGCGAACAGTCCTTCCAGCCAAGCAGCGCAGATGGAGGAGTGTTTTAGATTTCCAGATCAGCAAGATTCTCCTACGCCAAAAGTGAATAAAATGTAAAAAATCAGCACTGGTTGTAATTTAAACCCCAAGGTTTTATGCTGCTACAAACCCAAATACCGCTACACATGGGCAAAGCCTCACTGTCATCCCAAGACTTCAACACTTATGGTTTTAAAAAACCACTGCCCGAGTAGTGAACAAGTTATTCGGGCACGACCATATGCATGAGCTAGATTGGCTGGAGAGAACGAGCACCTGTCACTGTATGTCAGTTTTATATGCGGGCGGAGCACCAAGGCAAAATTCCTTGTATGTGAATACTTTGGCCAACTAAACTGCACGTTCCTATCACAGTACCACTTACATTGATATAGCAATTTCCGTGCATGTCGCGAGTCGGGGGCTGCTGCGGGAGAAGGCAGGAACGGGGTAACCTGATTGGGGATGATCAGAAATGGATGGCCGCGAGCTGCTACAAGGCGAATGTTGCCTACTCCGGCACCTACTGTCTATTGTTCTATCCGTCTATTTTCTACTTGTCTATTGAAAGTGACACTGACAGGCTAAATTAAACAAATGTAAACTCAAACTACACTGTACTATACTATATTACACTAAACGAACTAAACGATCACTATAATACTACAGTCTATACTATTCTACACTAAATCTAAACTATCCCTAGCCCCTCTAACCCGAACATACAACGCTTCCTCTCACCTCTTCCAGCTCAATCCTTGCCTTCCACTTGGGAATTAGTAATTTCATTCCTCATTCCTTCAGAAAATGTTTTTTTGCCACAAAGGGGTGAGGGCGGTGATTTTCTTTTATTTTTTGGTACGCGAGATCTCATACTTTTTTCAAGCAGCAATCTTGTCTATTCTGAGATCTCATTACTGCATCGCTGATGTCCAAGGGACTAGTCGTGGGAGAGCATACGCCCGCATTTACTGTTCATTCTGTCCTTATTGGCTGCTGACTACCAGGGAGCTCACTCTTCCACGGAATAACCACTGATGACGTAATTGTCGCGGTACTAAGGGCTGCCACTCGCTGGAGTCCTGGAGAAATGAGGGCAGAACCTCCATTGAAACATTTTAGAACGGAGACGAGGAAACCACTTTTTCGCACAGAGAGTGAGGTGTGAGTCTGGTGGAATTCCACTGCGAGGAGCTGCGAGGAGGCCGGATCTTCTCTGGAGAACTTTGCAAGAGGAGCTGGATAGGGCCATCTTAAGATAGCGAGGTCAGGGGAATATGGGAGAAGGCAGGAACGGGGCAAGCTGATTGGGATGACAGCCATGATCAACTATTGAATGGCGGGCTAGGCTCGAAGGGCCTGTAATGGCTCTCCTCCTCCTGCACCTTCTTTGTCTATTTGTCATAATGACGTTAACCCGTCAATAGTGTCAGAGGACTCGGATAGAGTGGATGCCGTGAGGAAATAGTTTCTTTCCACTGGTGAGAGACTAGAACTGAGGTCACCAGCCTCAAATTAAAGAACACTCCTTTGGACTGAGATAGTAGGAATTTCTTCATCAGAAGTGGCGAATCTGTGGGATACTTTGCCACGACGCTGTGGAGCCAAGTCAGGGAATATTTTAAAAGGCAGAGATATATAGATTCTCGAATTTTACGGGTGTCATGGTTACGGGCGAAGGCAAGGAGAATGGGTTTAGGAGAGAGATAGAACAGCCCATATTGGAAATCGGACTTGATGGGCCGAATGCCTAATTCTGCTCCTATCACCTATGCCTATCCAATCCATCCTGGGGAAAAATGGTTTCGTACTTTCAGCCTGTCAGAATTTTGTAAACGTCTATCAGTCTCCCCCTCAACATCCGATGTTTCCTGAAAAACAATCCAAATGCTCCCTTCAGTTTATTTTCACGAGGTGCAGAGAAAAGCTTTGTTGAGTCCTGCTTGATTGGTGGATTGACTGAACTGACACAATCAATCCCCTTGGCCCTGAATTCTGCTATTACCATTGGTGTCTATTAATAGCCTCCGTAATATTAAGCATATGTTCAAACTGTTTACAATCACCTCTATCATGCTCTCAGACCAACCAGGCATTTACCCATTTGAGTCATTACAAATGCAATGAGTTAATTGCAGCCTTCTCAACAAATTTAGGGGGACTGCTATTCATGTGGGGGGAGACAGATGAGTAAGCACCCTGACAATTACAACAAGGTCATGGATATTGTATGAAACACTATGACTGCAGAAGCTGGTTGACTCAAAAACAAAGGCACAAATTTCAGTTGATTTATGATTAGTCACGAGGTTACAGTTAACTTGTATTTAGCTTTTTGTTTCAATTACTATTCAGTCAGGAGAAGACTATACACTGTTAACAGGGACCAAATTACCATTTGAAAATATTTAAATTATAGGTTTGGACAATCGCTAGAGCAGGAAACCAAGGCCCAGGATCGGTCTCACCATCACCTCCGGCCCACAAAGTCATTGGTCTTCCTCAACCACAAGAAGAGCGAACTAGAATATGAAGGGTATCTCATTGAAACAGTATAAGATCATGAAGGTTTGACACGCTAGGGCAGGAAACATGTTCCCCGATGTGGGAGTACAGACCCATGGCCCACATTTTAAGATAAGGGAAGCCATTAGCACGAGGACAAGAAACTGTTTTCACACAAGAGTTGTGAGTCTGTGAATTCTCTTGCCTCAAGGGCGGGGAGGAAGGTGATCTGGGATACTTTCCAAGAGAGAGCTAGTAGGGCTCTTAAAGATAGCGGAGTCAGGATATGGGGAAAGGCAGAACGGGTACAGAATGGGTGATCGAGGCCCATGGACCCTTGAATGGCGTTGCCTGGCTCGAAGGGCCGAATGGCCTCGTCCCTGCACCAATGTCCATTTCAGTTCAGTTTAGTTTATTGTCACGCGTACCGATACAGTGAATAGTTTTATTGCGTTCTAGTCCATCGGCGCAAGAAGACAATACATGATTTATAACCGAGACATCCGTGCTTTACAGGTAGACAAAATGCTGAGAAAACTCAGCGGTGAGGCAGCATCTATGGAGACGAAGAATAGGTGACGTTATCGGGTCGAGACCCTTATTCAACTGATGTGGGGGGTGGGGTTGGCGGAAGAAATAAAGAAAGTGGAGACAGTGGGCTGTGGGGGGAGCTGGGAAGGGAGGGGAAGGAGGAGAAAGCAGGACAACCTGACCTAATTGTAGAAGTCAATGTTTCATTAACCGCTGGGTGTAAACTGCCCAAGTGAAATAAGAGGTGCTGCTCCTCCAATTCGCGTGGGACTCACTCTGTGGGTTTTCTAAGGTCGTGGGATCCATGGAGAGGCCCAGAACAGAAAGGTTTTTACAATGTACAACAGTAGGCAGGAACGGGGTACTGATTGGGGATGATCAGCCATGATCACAGTGAATGGCGGTGCTGGCTCGAAGGGCCGAATGGCCTACTCCTGCACCTATTGTCTTTTGTCTATTGTCATAGTACATTTTCAGTACAAGGGAATAACGTTAAGTGCATGGTAAAGCCAGCAAGGTCCGATCAAGGAAAGTTTGAGGGTCACCAAAGAGGGAGATAGTAATTCAGCGTTGCTCTCTGGTTGTGGTGGGATGATTCAGTTGCCTGATAACAGCTGGGAAGAAACTGTCAAGTAACTCCTGCAGATGTGGAAAGCATTTCATCGGGATGCATCACAGTCTGGTTTGGGAACAGGTCGACGCCAGTACAGCAAGGAATTGCAAAGAATTGTGGACGCAGCCCAGGTCATCACACAAACAAACCTCCCTTCCACTGACTCCGTCTCTAACTCCCTCTACCTCGGCAAGGCCAGCAGCATCATCAAGGACGAAGGTAGACACTAGATGCTGGAGTAACTCAGCGGGTCAGGCAGCATCTCTGGAGAGAAGGAATGGGTGACGTTCAGGGTCGAGACCCTTCCTCAGGGACTGATCAAGGACGATTCGCACCCCCAGTCACTCCCTCTTCTCCCCATTCCCCAGACAGGGACATGGATAGGATAGGTTTGGAGGGATATGGGCCAAACGTCGGCAGGTAGGAATAGTGTAGATGAGGAGGATTTTTTTCAGTCAGAGAGCGGTGATTCTGCGGAATTATTTGACACAGAAGGCGGTGGAGGCCAAGTCAGTGGATATATTTAAGGCAGAGATAGATAGATTTTTAATTAGCGTGGGTATCGGGGGTTATGGGGAGAGGGCAGGAGAATGGGGTTAGGAGGGAGAGATAGATCAGCCATGATTGAATGGCGGAGTGGGCTTGATGGGCCGAATGGCCTAATTCTACTCCTATCACTTATGACCTCTACCCACTGCGCCACCCCAATAATTCAAAATGATTGCTTGCATTTTCTATTTATTATTTATTATATGTGCGTGGCGTGTTCGCGGGGCTGTTAGGTTGCCGCAAGCAAGAAAATAAAGGGCCTGTTCCACTTAGGCTATTTTTAGGTGACTGCCGGCGACTGTGTCACGGTCGTAGCAGGTCGCTGAAAAACCGGCGACTGGACCCCCCCCCCTTCGACATAAAGTTTGAAATAGAATCATTACTTTAACAACAAAAAAACCCAAAGTCAGCACCAGCGACAACCCACGTTATCCTGGCGACAATTACAACAGCGTCTACGTCAGGAGAAGTCAAGCTACGCTCACTGGCGTCAAACCCATTGTCTCCGAAGATTTTCCAACATGTTGAAAATCCAGCGGCGACCAGAAAGACGCTGCGTCTGTTTGGGCGACTGAGGAGGGAGACGACTCACGACCAGACAGGCAACGCCACGGTGACCATGTGGCGGCAGCCTAGACAATAGATAATGGACAGTAGGTGCAAGAATAGGCCATTCGGCCCTTCGAGCCAGCACCGCCATTCAATATGATCATAGACAATAGATAATAGACAATAGGTGCAGGAGTAAGCCATTCGGCCCTTCCAGCCAGCACCGCAAGCCTAGTCGCCTACAAAATCTCCTAAGTGGGACAGGCCCATAATTGTCCAATCGCTGGAACATGTAACACGTACACGCTCCTGACTCCTTGTTGAACAATGTTTGAACAACTCACTGAGTTCCCCGTAGTCACTTCAGGTCCCCACAAGGTGGCAGCGTTGGCTGGCTTTCTCTCCCAGGACGAGAAGCATAAAATATTTGGCCAAACGTCACCGCATCTTGATTTATTTAATGTCCTCCAATGTCCCAAAGAGCTTTGTGGCCAGATAAATACTTTGCAAAATGTTATCGCGATTAATTACTTGCACAGTTTCCTTTGCATTCAGCAAAGCGGTTGGACATTGTACAGAGGCAGACAATTAAAACACATATTCTGGTCAGCTCAAGGCAAAGAGTATTAAATTACTTCCTCTCTATTTGTAAAGAAATTAATCTGCTTTGTTCAATGCGGCATTGGAATATTAGTGGACTGCAAAATGCTGGAGTAACTCAGCGGGTCAGGCAGCATCTGTGGGGAACATGGATAGGTGACTTTTCACAGAGTGCTGAGTAACTCAGCGGGTCAGGCAGCATCTGTGGAGAACATGATAGGTACGTTTCCATCACAGAGTGCTGGATAAACTCAGCTTCGGGTCAGGCAGCATCTGTGGAGAACATGGATAGGTGACGTTTCACAGAGTGCTGGAGTAACTCAGCGGGTCAGGCAGCATCTGTGGGGAACATGGATAGGTGACGTTTCACAGAGTGCTGGAGTAACTCAGCGGGTCAGGCAGCAATCTGTGGGGAACATGGATTAGGTGACGTTTCACAGAGTGCTGATAGAGACTCAGCAGGTCAGGCAGCATCTGTTGGGAACATGGATAGGTGACGTTTCAACAGAGTGCGGGAGTAACTCAGAGGCGGGTCAGCAACCATCAGTGGGAACATGGATAGGTGACGTTTCACAGAGTGCTGGAGTAAACTCAGTCAGGTCATGGCAGCATCTGTGGGGAACATGGATAGGTGACGTTTCACAGAGTGCTGGAGTAACTCAGCGGGTCAGGCAGCATCTGTGGAGAACATGGATAGGTGACGTTTCACAGAGTGCTGGAGTAACTCAGCGGGTCAGGCAGCATCTGTGGAGAACATGGATAGGTGACGTTTCGGGTCGGGGCCCTTCTTCCGGCTGAAAGACATGAATGGCCAGAGCAACGCACGGTGGCGCAGCGGTGGAGCTGCCGCCTCACAGCGCCAGAGACCCCGGTTCGATCCTAACCACGGGCGCTGTCTGTACAGAATTTGTACGTTCTCCCCGTGACCTGCGTGGGCTTTCTCCTGGTGCTCCGGTTTCTTCCCACACTCCAAAGACGTGCGGGTTTGTAGGCTTTGGCACAATTGCCAGTGGTTTATGGGATAGAACAAATGTATCGGTTCATCGCTGGCTGGTGCCGACTCAGCGGGCCGAAGGGCCTGTTCCCACCCTGTAATCTCTAAAGCCTAAAACAGGGGCCGGCAACAGGGAGGGTGGAGCCCACAATGGTTCAATGTTGGCTGGGGATTACGCGTTAACGAGAGGGATTTAAGAATTTGAAAAGTGGAACTGGTAGGAACACTGTGGGGGGGGGGGGGTTGAGAAGAGATGGGGGGGGGGGAGGAATGCAGGAGTTACTTGAAATTAGAGAAAAATTATGTTCATGCCTCTGGGTTATAAACTGCCCGAGTGAAATATGAGGTGCCGTTTCTCCAAAATCCCAAGACAGAAAGGTCAACAAGGGTTGAAGAAGGATCTGCAGATGCTGGAAAATCGAAGGTAGACAAAAGTGCTGGCGAAACTCAGCGGGTGCAGCAGCATCTATGGAGCGAAGGAAATAGGCGTCGCCTATTTCCTTCGCTCCATAGATGCTGCTGCACCCGCTGAGTTTCTCCGGCACTTTTGTCTAAGGTCAACAAGGGAACAGAAAAAGTAAAGGTTCGGCTCGAAAAGCAGACAGCAATAAATTGGTTGAAGGTAAAACTGGTCAAGAAAAGACGAGTTAAAGTGTTTGGCGAACAGTTATTGGTGGCTGGATAACTTCCAAGTGGTTTATAAAGGGCGTGTGAAAGGCCCTTCGGACCAACTTAATATTCAGCCGGTCAAGGGCCTGTCCCACTTGCATGCATTTGGCGCGACCAAAGGTGGTATATGGCCGCGCGGGGCCGGTCCCGCTTAGAAGCGCGGAGTTGTGCGGGGCTGGTCCCGACACCGCGCGGGGCTCCGAAAATCTGACTGTGTCCGAAATCTTCGCGCAGGCGCATAGCGGACGTACGCAGCGTCTCGACGGCGTACGCCTAGCTCGTGGCGTCGCGCGATGACGTCACCGCCCGACACCGTGCGGTGACGCCCAAATTCAGTCGGCCCGCCTCCTGCCCAGCTGATTAGTGAGCATGACGTGAATTACGTCACGCGCGAACTTAGCGCCGAACACCGCGTGAACTCCGCTTCCGTTTGGTCGCGCCAAACGCACGCAGTCGCATGCAAGTGGGACAGGCCTTCAAGTTACTACTCTCTTGAACGTCTCCAGGTGCACAGTAGAGAGCATGTCGACCGGTCACATCACGGCCTTGTTCCGGCCACTCGAACGGACAGGAACCAAGAAGACCACAAAAAGTGGTGGACACTGCCCGGTCCATCCCCACCATCGAAGGGATCTACAGGAGTCGCTGCCTCAAAAAAAGGGGGGGTTGTGACTTTAGATGGATATGGGCCAAATGCAGACAGGTGTCGATGGGACACGTTGGTCGGTGTGGGTAAGTTGGGCCGAGGGATCTGTTCCACACTGGATCACTCTATGACCCTGCGTCTCTAAGTTGGAGTACCGCCTGTTTCACCTCTATCCCATCGCAGACAGAGGACTTTGTCTCTGGAACTGATGCGCTTCGATGCTGAGAACTGTATTCTGCACTCTGCACCTCGTCTTCCAGTTGGATAGCTCACAACCTAAAGGTACGAAGATTGGCCTCCAGTTTTAGGTAGACAACAGACAACAGGCAATAGGTGCAGGAGTAGGCCATTCGGCCCTTCGAGCCCAGCACCGTCATTCAATGCGATCATGGCTGATCATTCCCAATCTGTACCCCGTTCCTGCCTTCTCCCCATATCCCCTGACTCCGCTATCTTTAAGAGCCCTATCCAACTCTCTCTTAAAAGTGTCCAGAGAACCGTTCTCCACCGCCCTCTGAAGCAGAGAATTCCACAGACTCACAACTCTCTGTGTGAAAAAGTATTTCCTCGTCTCCGTTCTAAATGGCTTACCCCTTATTCTTAAACTGTGGCTCCTGGTTCTGGACTCCCCCAACATCGGGACCATGTTTCCTGCCTCTAGTGTGTCCAAACCCTTAATAATCTTATATGTTTCAACAAGATTCCCTCTCATCCTGCTAAACTCCAGAGTGTACAAGCCCAGCCGCTCCATACTCTCAGCACAATTGATCAACGGTGTATGGGATAGAACTAATGTATCGGTCATCGCTGGCCAGTGCGGACTCAGCGGGCCGAAGGGCCTGTTCCCAACCTGTAATCTCTAAAGTCTAAAACAGGATGACAGTCCCGCCATCCCGGGAATTAACCTTGTAAACCTACGCTGCACTCCCTCAATAGCAACAATGTCCTTCCTCAAATTAGGGGACCAAAACTGCGCACAATACTCCAGGTGTGGTCTCACTAGGGCCCTGTACAACTGCAGAAGGACCTCTCTGCTCCTATACTTAACTCATTCATCTTCCCGAATGGTAACATCACTGGATTGGGAACTGGGGGAAGTGACATTAAATATTGTCCCAGACAGAGACCTGACCTCGCGGTCTTATAGCTCATTACCCAACAGCAAACAGCTTGAGCACACATGGCTTTGTTCCATGGAGCGCTGGAGGATGTGGGGTGCTCTTATAAAGGTGTACAAAACCAGGAGGTGAATCATCGATGGGCACTCAAAACGAGTGTGACTGTCCTCTCATGGAGGACGCCCGTGCGTGACTTTGTTTAACGTGGGGAGACTGGTGCACAGACAGCCACCCCACGGTCCTTGACAGATCTGGGTCGGGATCCAGTGGCCTGGAGTCCAAGATGACCGGAGACCCTTTTCTGCAGCAGCCTTCATCCGCCTTCCCAGCCGCTAAGGCCAGCCATCGTCCTCCGCCTGTTCCACCGTTGAGGTCTTGGTCAGATCGCTCTTTGTTAGAGACCTCCCCCCTCGACCTTACCGCCATGGGTGGCCCTACCAGGAGCACAGCTCCGGACGGCATCGCTCTCGGGATCTCAGGTCCACACAGGCATCTCCACCACGGACAAGGAGACAATCCTCGGAGAAGGCACCTGGAAGCCTTTTACCCAGGCTGGGGGAATCAAGAACCAGGGGACACAGGTTTGAGATGACAGTTTAATTTAACTTATGGTCACGTGTACCAAGGTAGTGAAAAGCCTTTTGGTCGCGTGCGATCCAGTCAGCGTAAAGACAATAGATGATTACAATGAAGGCGTACACAGGATAAAGAGGACAACATTTAGCACAAGATAAAGGCTGATTAAAGAAGGAGCAACTTTTTCAACCCAAGGGTGATGGGTTCATGCAACGAGCTGCTGGAGGAGGCCGATGAGGTTGGGACTATCCCAACATTAAAACAAACACTTGGACAGGTACATGGATAATATTTATGGTGGGAGGGGTTTAAGAATTCTCTCTCTCTCTCTCTCTCTCTCTCTCTTTTCTGAATTCTCTGCCTCAGAGGGCGGTGGAGGCCGGTTCTCTGGATGCTTTCAAGACAGAGCTAGACAGGGCTCTTAAAGATAGCGGAGTCAGGGGATATGGGGAGAAGGCAGGAACGGGGTACTGATTGGGGATGATCAGCCATGATCACATTGAATGGCGGTGCTGGCTCGAAGGGCCGAATGGCCTACTCCTGCACCTAGTGTCTATAAGACTCTAGATAGATTTGGAGGGATATGGGCCAAATGCGGACAGGTGTCGATGGGACACGTTGGTCTGCGTGGGCACGTTGGGCCGAGGGATCTGTTTCCACGCTGGATCACTCCATGACCCTGCGAAACCTGGAGATATGGGCAAACGGGATATGGACCAAATGCGGGCAGGTGGGACATGGTGGGCAAAACGCGGCAGGTGGGACATGGGCCAAACGCGGCAGGTGGGACATGGGCAAACGCAGGGCAGGTGGGATATGGACTTGGGCCAAACGCGGCAGGTGGGACATTGTGGGATGGGCCAACGCGGGCAGGTTGGGACATTGTTGGCGGTGTGGGGCAGGTTGAGCCTGTTTTCCACACACTTGTCACTCTGTGACTCTGACACACACACACATGACACACACAGGCATGACACACTCGCAAAACAAATCCATGACAGCATGGCACAGCACATTTGTGCTCACACCATGTGTGTCCGTCCACGCAGTGAACTTGTGCGGGAGTGTACAACTGGCCCTCGTCCCCTGTGTCTGTCCCCCCCAAACCCCCATCTCTGTCCCTGCAGCGCGCTGTTCCTTTAATTCCCAGTGTGTCGGGGCGGGCCCTCGCTGCCTTCCCTGTCCTGCCTTCCCCCAATCCCGGCCTCGCACATCTCGCTGGAGAGGGAGGGAGAGGGAGAGAAAGAGGGAGAGGAAGTGGAGGAGAAAGAGCGAACAATCGAAACCGGGCGGAGAATTGACTCACACAGAGAGAGAGGGGGAAGGAGAGAGATAGAGGGTGAAACTAACACGAAAAGAGAGATAGAGGGAGAGAGAGAGATAGAGGGAGAGAGGGAGGGTGGAACTAACACGGAAAGAGAGAGAGAGAGAGAGAGAGAGGGATAAAGGGTGTAACTACCACGGAGGGAGAGATAGAGGTATAGAGAGATAGAGGGTGAAACTAACACGAAAAGAGAGATAGATAGATAGAGATAGAGGAGAGAGACAGAGGGAGAGAGGGAGGGTGGAACTAACACAGAGAGAGAGGGAGAGAGAGAGAGACAGAGGAATAGAGGGTGGAACTAACACAGAGAGGGAGGAGGGAGAGAGATAGAGGGTGTAACTAACACAGAGAGAGAGGGAGAGAGGGAGAGAGAGATAGAGGGTGTAACTAACAGAGAGAGAGAGGGAGAGAGGGAGAGAGAGAGATAGAGGGTGTAACTAACACAGAGAGAGGGAGAGAGAGATAGAGGTGTAGCTAACACAGAGAGAGGGAGAGAGAGAGAGAGATAGTGTAACTAACACAGAGAGAGAAGGAGAGAGAGAGAGACAGAGGAATAGAGGGCGTAACTAACACAGAGAGAGCAGCAGTTTAATTTCTCCGGGGGTGACAAACAAAACCGAGCGTGGAAACGGTTCATTCATTTAATGTTCGCCTTGTTAGTGTGTGTGTGAGTGAGTGTGATTTAAGCTCTTTATTGCAACAACAGCCCCCTCCTGCTAGCACTGGGGCAGCTTAGAGAGAGAGAGACACACAGGCACACAGTCGCTCCTTTAACCTTGCATTCGCCTGTCAGCACCATCAAACACCTGGGAACGAGAATTCCCCCCTCTCTCACTCTCTCCCCACACACACACACACACACACACCCTCTCTCTGTCTATTGCCCCACTTGTGACTTCCTCAAAGAGAGAGGGAAGGAGGGAGAGAGAGAGCATTCGGATGTGGAGCCGAGACGTGGGAGCGTTGAAGTGAACCCGCGGGGTACGGGGGAACACACGGTGAGTTTGCTCTTCATTGTTACTTGTCTCTCCCCCCCCCCCCCCCCCCCCCAAATCCCGACATAAATTTCGGTTTGTGGTGAATTTAACTGGCAAAGTGCACAGAGATTTGATGTGTCTATTTCTCGCTGTGAGGAGCTGAAATCAGACCAGTCATGTGAGTTGGTATTTGTGTCATTTCCCTGCATGTTGCTGTGTCTGTGAGCCCTTTTTTTTTTTTTAACTATAAAAGTTGATGTTGGCGTTTTGTTTGCTTCAGATTGCAGCGTCTGTGACCTCTTGTGCCTCTTTCGGTTTAGCCGCTGGTTTTGTCCAAAGATCCTATAGCTATAGGATCTGTGGTTTTGTTGGTGTCGAGACGTGAAGGGGCCACTGGCCACGAGGGTAGATTGGGTTGTGTCAGGGGCTGGAGTTCATTCCTGCAGTGATGCAGGTGGAAACAGGCCCTTCGGCCCAGCTTGCCCACACTGTCCCATCTACACTTGTCCCACCTGCCTGCGTTTGGCCCCTATCCCTCCAAACCCATCCTGTCCTATTCATGCACCCGTCTAACTGTTTCTTAAACGTTGCGATAGTCCCAGCCTCGACTACCTCCTCCGGCAGCTCGTTCCATACACCCACCACCCTTTAGATGTGTGGGAACAGTTACCCCTCAGATACCTATCAAATCTTTCTCCCTTCGTCTTAAACCTATGGTTCTCGATTCTCATTGAAACATATAAGATTGTTCAGGGCTTGGACACGCTAGAGGCAGGAAACATGTTCCCGATGTTGGGGGAGTCCAGAACCAGGGGCCACAGTTTAAGAATAAGGGGTAGGGCATTTGGAACGGAGATGAGGAAACACTTTTTCTCACAGAGAGTTGTGAGTCTGTGGAATTCTCTGCTTCAGAGGGCGGTGGAGGCCGGTTCTCTGGATACTTTCAAGAGAGAGCTGGATAGGGCTCTTAAAGATAGCGGAGTCAGGGGATATGGGGAGAAGGCAGGAACGGGGTACTGATTGGGGATGATCGGCCGTGATCACATTGAATGGCGGTGCTGGCTCGAAGGGCCGAATGGCCTACTCCTGCACCTATTGTCTATTGGCTATTTCCCTTCTCGGTTCCTGTTTAGTTCCTCGAGAGCGAGAGGAAAATGAGGAACTACAGATTCGCAGTAACAAACAAATGGGGAATCTTCTCTGCACCCTTCCCAGCGTTACTGGCAAGTGTCCTAAAACAGAAGTGACCAAAATCAGAGCCCCCTGGCCATATATGGAAGCAAAGAACTGGGTTATACCAAAGATTGGCACAAAGTGTTGGAGTAAAGCCCCTGTCCCACTTAGGCGAGTGTTTCCGGCAACTAGGCTGTCGCACCACATGTTCGCAGGGGTGACGCCCGTATGGTCGTGCGTTGTCGCCTGAAGAGTCGTGACGTTTTTCTGGTCGCCGCTGGATTTTGAAATGTTCAAAACGTTTCGGCGACTGTGGGCTTGACGTAGCTTGTCTTCTCCCTGACGTAGGCGCTGTCGCCGGTTGTCGGCAGGATGACGCCGGGTGACGTAGGGTGTCTCTGGGCGCTGACTTTAGTGAATTCCATTGGCGACTACGTACGACAACCGGCGACAGGTACCGGCGACTGAATTGTCTGCTGTTGGTTGTTGCTTGTCGCGGGTGGACGTAGGTGGTCGTAGGTGTGGTCGTAGGTGGGCGTCCTACTGGGTCGCCGGTTGTCGGTCGCTTGACGTCGACTAGGTGGTAGGTTGTCGTAGACATTGTCGTGGGGGGGGGGGGGGGGGTCCAGTAGCTGTTTTATCGGCAACCAGAGGCAGGAAACATGTTCGCTATGTTGAGGGAAATCCAGAACCATAAGAATAAGTGGCAAGCCATTTAGAACGGAGACGAGAAAACACTTCTTCTCACAGAGAGTGGTGAGTCTGTGGAATTCTCTGCCTCAGAGGGCGGTGGAGGCCGGTTCTCTGGATACTTTCAAGGGAGAGCTAGATAGGGCTCTTAAAGATAGCGGAGTCAGGGGATATGGGGAGGAGGCAGGAACGGGGTACTGATTGGGGATGATCAGCCAAGATCACATTGAATGGCGGTGCTGGCTCGAAGGGCTGAATGGCCTCCTCCTGCACCTATTGTCTATTGTCTATTTTCCCCCCTTCGTCTCCTATGGTTCCGGTCTGCGGTGCTGGCTCGAAGGGCTGAATGGCCTCCTCCTGCACCTATTGTCTATTGTCTCTGGCGCTGTGAGGCAGCAGCTCTACCCGCTGCGCCACCGTGCCACTCATGGACCAGTCTAAAGGTTGCTCCAGCTGTTTGTGCCTAGGGCAGAACCTGCTGCCAGGGCACATACCATGGCAAGCCGGCGCGGCTGTTGTCGGGAGAGGCAGTTTGTGGAGACAAAATAGGCTGAAGCAAATAGATGTCAGTGCAACTCATAGACATCAGGTTGGTTCAGAGCCAGTGTGATGTGTTTGCGCTTGCTGGGGGAGTTAGCATGCAATTGGAAAATGTGCAATTCAGTGTTGCAACTGGGAGAGTTGCTCCACATTCAGGGACAGTTTCTTCCCAGCTATTATCAGGCAACTGTCTCATCCCACCACGACCAGAGAGCAGTGTTGAACCACCATCTACCTCATCGGGGACCCTCGGACTATCTTTAAGGAAGAACTGCAGGTGCTGGAAAAATCGAAGGGAGACGAAAAATGCCGGAGAAACTCAGCGGGTGAGGCAGCATGCGTGGAGCGAAGGAAATGGGTGCATCGGTGAGACCAAGCGCAGGCCCGGCGATCGCTTCGCCCAACACCCCCGCTCGGTTCGCAATAACCGACCTGATCTCCCGGTGGCTCAGCGCTTCAACTCCCCCTCCCATTCCCAATCCGGCCTTTCTGTCCTGGGCCTCCTCCATGGCCAGAGTGAGGGTCACAGCAAATTGGAGGAGCGGCACCTCATATTTCCCAACACCTCCGCTCGGTTTGCAATAACTAACCCGATCTCCCGGTGGCTCAGCGCTTCAACTCCCCCTCCCATTCCCAATCCGGCCTTTCCGTCCTGGGCCTCCTCCATGGCCAGAGTGAGTCCCACCGCAAATTGGAGGAGCAGCACCTCATATTTCGCTTGGGCAGTTTACACCCCAGCGGTGTGAACATTGACTTCTCCAACTTCAGGTAGTCCCTGCTTTCTCCCTCCTTCCCCTCCCCTTCCCAGCTCTCCGCACCCCCAGCTCGACCCGAAACTGTCTCCACCTCTTCCTTTCTTTATCCTGGACCCCCCACCCCACCCCCACATCGGTCTGAAGAAGGGTCTCGACCTGAAACGTCACCTATTTCCTTCGCTCCATAGATGCTGCCTCACCCGCTGAGTTTCTCCAGCGTTTCTGTCCACTCGGATTATCTTTGACCGTGCTTCACTGGCCTTACCTTGCACTAAACGTTGTTCCCCTATCCTGTATCTGTACGCTGTAAATGTTAATCACGTTATTCCCTTTACCCTGTATCTGTACGCTGTAAATGTTAATCACGTTATTCCCTTTACCCTGTATCTGTACACTGCGGACGGCTCGATTGTAATCACGTATTGTCTTCCCGCTGACTGGTTAGCGCGCAACAAACGCTTTTCACTGTACCTCGGTACACGTGACAGGAAACTGAACTAAACTGAACTGAACTGCCTCACAGCGCCAGAAACACGGGTTCGATCCTGACCTCGGCTGCCGTCTGTGTGGAGTTTGCACGTTCTCCGTGTGTCCGCGCGTTTCCTCCGGGCGTTTGGCTTAGTTCGGAGATACAGCGTGGAAACGGGCCGTTCCGCCCACTGAATCGCTTCCGAGATCTCTTCAGCCGGGCTTGTACACTCTGGAGTTTAGAAGGATGAGAGGGGATCTCATTGAAACATAAAAGATTATTAGGGGTTTGGACACGCTAGAGGCAGGAAACGTGTTCCCGATGTTGGGGGAGTCCAGAACCAAGGGGCCACACAGTTTTAGAATAAGGGGTAAGCCATTTAGAACGGAGGCGAGGAAACACTTTTTCTCACAGAGAGTTGTGAGTCTGTGGAATTCTCTGCCTCAGAGGGCGGTGGAGGCAGATTCTCTGGATGTTTTCAAGAGAGAGCTAGATAGGGCTCTTAAAGATAGCGGAGTCAGGGGATATGGGGAGAAGGCAGGAACGGGGTACTGATTGGGGATGATCAGCCATGATCATATTGAATGGCGGTGCTGGCTCGAAGGGCCGAATGGCCTACTCCTGCACCTTTGATTCAGATTCTTCCTTTATTGTTTCAGACCTTTCGAGAAGGTCATAACATGGCTCCTCACTGAAGGCAGTCTTACTTTGGATCCCCCTCTGTATCCAGGCCTTCGATGTCATCGTCCACTCCGAAGCCAGGCCGCAACGCCGCCTTATTGTCTACTGATAATTTAATTAGGGGGGGGGGGACAATCAGACTGGTTGGAGAACTGGGAAAGGGGGAGGGATGGAGGGAGAGGGAAAGCAAATGTTACTTAAAGTGAGTTCCAAATCTCCCAACATCACGGTGAGGCAAGCGTCCCAACTGCTGTAAGGAAGGAACGAATGAGGAACAGATGGCGGGTGAATTAAACTTCTAAATATATATATTCGATCAGAGTCCTCAGCTCGGCAGCAATTGGTGATAATCTGTTTGCTCACACTTCGACACAACGACAATTGCCGTCTTCAGTTAGCGAGCGATGCTGCATTAATTATGGAAAGTTGGGCGACATTATGCATGCTAATCAGAGGACATTTGCATACGCAAATCGTGCCCATTCCCGAGTCGCAGCGTGGTGATGGGGCCCTTCGGCCCATCCGGTCCATGCTGGCCTTCAAGTAACCAAATAGACCAAATTGCTTCTGCTCGGTCGCCTACGGTTCAAATACTCGCCCAGATAGATCTTAAACTTTGCGAGGGTCTTCCCCCTCCACACACCCTCAGATAGAATGTTCTGGAGAACCCCCCCCCACCCAATACGTAAATGGCAAAGTCATAGAATCACACAGTATGGGTAACAGGCCCTTCGGCCCAACTTGCCCTTGTTGGCCAAGAACCTCCACGGAAGAACCCCGCACGGTGGCGCAGCGGCAGAGTTGCTGCCTCACAGCGCCAGAGACCCCGGTTCAATCCCGACCACGGGTGCTGTCTGTTCGGGGTTTGCACGTTCTCCCCGTGACCTGCGTGGGGTTTGTTCTCCGAGATCTTCGGTTTCCTCCCGCTCTCCAAAGGTGTGCAGGTTTGTAGGTTAATTGGCTTGGTATTAAATGTAAAAATTGTCCCTAGTGGGTGTAGGCTGGTGTTAGTGTGCGGGATCGCTGGTCGGCGCGGACCCGGTGGGCCGAAGGGCCTGTTTCCACGCTGTATCATTCTATGACTCGCATTTGGAAAGGTATAAGAAAGGAGTCGGGGGATACGGGGAGAAGGCAGGGACGGGGTACTGATTGGGGACGGTCAGCCATGGTCACATTGAATGGCGGTGCTGGCTCGAAGGGCCGAATGGCCTACTCCTGCACCTATTGTCTATCGAACTGCAGATGCTGGTAACATTGAAGGTAGACACAAGATGCTGGAGAAACTCAGCGGGTGAGGCAGCATCTATGGAGAGAAGGAATTGGCGACGTTTCAGGGTCAAGACCCTTCTTCAGACTGAAGTCTGGGGAGGGGGTAATCAGTCTGAAGAAAGGTCTTGACCCCAAAATTTCGCCAATTCCTTCTCTCCGTAGATGCTGCCTCACCCGCTGAGTTCCTCCAGCATTTTGTGTCTACCTGCCATTTGGAAAGGTACATGGGTATGAAAGGTTTGGAAGGATAGGTGGGCCAAAGTTGGACAGTTGGGGACTCTCTTAGATGGGGCGTTGGGACCAAGGTCTGCGACAGTGATCTGAGGCTCTGTGACGATGACTCTGTGACTCTCTCTCTCGGCTGTTTCCTGATCTCCAGCTGGTCTCTCTCCCTGGAGCCCATTCATTCCCGGGCAACAGATCGGAAAACAGCCAGCCTCCTGCATTGGAACCACGAGCGCTCTTAGAGTCTTGTGCCAGGCAAACTGCACCAGTCACCACGACAAAACAACGACTGATTCAAAGGCATATTTTAAATGGTTTGTAAAGAAGTACGATAATAATTGTGTGGAAAGCAAAAAACACACAGTGCTGGAGAGACGGGCCTGCCCCACTCAGGCGGTTTTTTAGGCAACTACAGGCGACTAGTACAGACACAAGGTGCAGGAGTAGAGGCCATTCGGCCCTTCGAGCCAGCACCGCCATTCAATGTGATCATGGCTGATCATCCCCAATCAGTACCCCGTTCCTGCCTTCTCCCCATATCCCCTGACTCCGCTGTCTTTAAGAGCCCTATCTAGCTCTCTCTTGAAAGCGTCCAGAGAACCGGCCTCCACCGCCCTCTGAGGCAGAGAATTCCACAGACTCACCACTCTCTGTGTGAAAAAGTGTTTCCTCGTCTCCGTTCCAAATGGCTTACTCCTTATTCTTAAACTGTGGCCCCTGGTTCTGGACTCCCCCACAACATCGTGTGGGAGGAAACTGGAGCTCCCGGAGAAAACCCACGCAGGCCACGGGGAGAATGTACAAACTCCATACAGACAGCACCCTGGGATGTCAGGACTTCCATATGAAGAAAGACTGGATAGACTCGGCTTGTACTCGCTGGAATTTAGAAGATTGAGGGGGGATCTTATAGAAACGTACAAAATTCTTAAGGGGTTGGACAGGCTAGATGCAGGAAGATTGTTCCCGATGTTGGGGAACTCCAGAACAAGGGGTCACAGCTTAAGGATAAGGGGGAAGTCTTTTCACACCGAGATGAGAAAAACATTTTTCGCACAGAGAGTGGTGAATCTGTGGAATTCTCTGCCACAGAAGGTAGTTGAGGCCAGTTCATTGGCTATATTTAAGAGGGAGTTAGATGTGGCCCTTGTGGCTAAAGGGATCAGGAGGTATGGAGAGAAGGCAGGTACAGGATACTGAGTTGGATGATCAGCCATGATCACATTGAATGGTGGTGCAGGCTCGAAGGGCCGAATGGCCAACTCCTGCACCCATTGTCTGTTGTCTATTGTCTATTGTAGGATAGTTTTAATGCGCGGGGATTACTGGTCGTCACGGACCCGGTGGCATATTTTTAAACCGGTGGCCGGTTTGCACCTTTTGTTTTTTACACGATTATTATCATACTTCTTTAAAAAAACACGGCCTGTTTCCGCGCTGGATCGCTAAACTAATAAATTGTCCCTAGGATAGTGCAGGTGTGTGGGTGATCGCTGGTCGGTGCGGACACGGTGGGCCATGGAGCCTGTTTCCACGCTGCGTCTCCAAAAACGCAAAACTTATTTTGCAGGCGAACAGAAAGTGATAAGGAATGATGAGTTGTTTTTTAATGAATGAGGACTTCAGTACAAATGTCACGGCACGTTCATGCTACGGTGCATGGTGCTGGAAACCGGAGATCTCGGAGAAAACCCGCACGGTACGTCTATCGTGGAAACTCCGTACTGGCAGCACCTGTAGTCCGGATCGAACCCGGGTGTCTGGCGCTGTAATGCCCCCGTTCCACTTAGGAAACCTCTGGAGACTCTGCGCCCCACCCAAGATGCTGTCTGACCCACTGAGTTACTCCAGCGTTGTACGTCTATCTTTGTTGAAGGCTAGACTGGTCTTGCAGTGGGAGAGTTGCTGCCGTATGCCCCTGTCCCACTTAGGAAACCTGAACGGAAACCTCTGGAGACCCTGCGCCCCGCCCAAGGTTTCCGTGCAGTTCCCGGAGGTTTTTGTCCTCCGGCAACCACCTTCGACTAGCATCGCAACCGGCTTCGACTAAAAAAAAAAATACCGATTTTTAAAACGGAAGCCCCTTTCGACCATTAGGGAGACTGACAAAAACCTCCGGGAACCGCACGGAAACCTTGGGTGGGGGCGCAAAAGTCCTCAGAGGTTTCCGTTCTGGTTTCCTAAGTGGGACAGGGGCGTTAGGCAGCAACTCTACTGCTGTGCCACAGTGCTGCTCCTTGACTGCAAGAAGTGAACATTAAGTTGAAATGAGCACGGTTTGAATTTTTTTAAATTGAGGTGCCCTCTCTCCTTTTTTAATTTGATGTTATGTATTCACACCCCCCCAAGCTCTCGGCTGCTAATTAACTTGGCGTTGCTTTGGTTTTCTGTTCGCCTCTGTGTTACCTGGGAAATGTTGTGAACAATCACTGCGGCAGTGTCGAAACAATCCTGGGTCCCCGCCGACTTGGCCTGCACTGCCGACTGTGGCAATGAATTCCACAGATTCGCCGCCACCTGCCCAAAGAAATTCCTCCTCGTCTCCTTCCTGAAGGAACGTCCTTTTGCACTGAGGCTGTGACCTCTGGTCCCAGACTCTCCCACCAGTGGAAACGTCCTCTCCACATCCACTCACTCCCTCCAGACCTTGTGAGGGACTTGAACCTGTGACTTTAGCCCATTGGTTTGGCCCTCCGCAGCCGTCTGACGCGATGGGACTTCAGTTCTCTCTCTCTCCTTCCTGCACTCCGTCTCATCGTTGGCTGTGAGCGCGATGGCCCACCCACCGCTGTGGAATAGTCCGGGAATGTGTAGATGGCGTTGGAGCTGAATGTTCACTCCGTTCGTGAGGTCGGGGACTGGGAACGCATTCTTGTGGCGCACCAGTGGGCCAACCGTAGGCATGTAGTACCAGCTTAGATGGGGCGCAATAATTGGACTGAAAGGCCTGTTTTCATGCTGTTTCTACGCACACTCGGGACAGTTTACACTTGCACCAAGCCAATCAACCTACAATAGACAATAGGTGCAGGAGGAGGCCGTTCGGCCCTTCGAGCCAGCACCGCCATTCAATGTGATCACGGCTGATCATCCCCAATCAGTACCCCGTTCCTGCCTTCTCCCCATATCCCCTGACTCCGCTATCTTTAAGAGCCCTGTCTAGCTCTCCCTTGAAAGCATCCAGAGAACCGGCCTCCACCGCCCCTCTGAGGCAGAGAATTCCACAGACTCACAACTCTCTGTGAGAAAAAGTGTTTCCTCGTCTCCGTTCTAGCTCTCCTTTGAAAGTATCCGGCCTATCTGAGGCCACTGCAGAGCCAGAGACTATCCTGACCAAGAT
The DNA here is from genome assembly GCA_035221665.1 of Okamejei kenojei. Lineage (NCBI taxonomy): Eukaryota > Metazoa > Chordata > Chondrichthyes > Rajiformes > Rajidae > Okamejei > Okamejei kenojei. Next base: position 16,791,011 of record CM069136.1, read on the forward strand.
CACATGACTCCATGCAGGTTTGTAGATAATGGCTTGGCGTGGGCCGAAGGGCCTATATCCGTGCGGTATCTCCAAACTAAACAAAAACCAAAGTTCAATATCCCGAGAATCTCCGTCTGAGAAGGGTCGAAGTGATGGCCTCCTCCTGCACAGGGAAGCATAGACAATTTTTCTATGATTTTGATCATATCAGAGATGATTCCGGAGCAAAATCTAACTTCTCTGAATGGCGTTCTTTATCAGTCATGACACTGTACTGCTAGAATCTGTGGAATTCTTTGCCACAGATGGCTGTGGAGGCCAAGTCAATGGATTGTTTTAAGACAGAGGTAGATAGATTCTTGATTTGTACGGGTGTCAGGGTTTGAGTTTAGTTTAGATATACAGCGTGGAAACGGGCCCTTCGGCCCACAGGGTCCGTGCCGACCAACAATTCCTGCACATTAACACTATCCTACACCCACTAGGGACAATTTACACTTGTACCAAGCCAATGAACCTACTTGCCTGCATGTCTTTGGAGTGCGGGAGGAAACCACAGATCTGGGAGAAAACCCATGCAAGACACGGGGAGAACGTTGTGAGGAAAGGCAGGAAAATGGGGTTAGGAGGGAAAGATAAATCAGCCATGATTGAATGGCGGAGTAGTCATGGAGTGATACAGTGTGGAAACAGGCCCTTTGGCCCATCTTGCCCACACCGGCCAACAATGTCCCAGCTACACTAGTCCCACCTGCCTGCGCTTGGTCCATATCCCTCCAAACCTGTCCTATCCATGTACATATCCAACTGTTTCTTAAACATTGTGATAGTCCCAGCCTTAACTACCTCCTCTGGCAGCTTGTTCCATACACCCACCACCCTCTGTGTGAAAAAGTTACCCCTCGGATTCTCATTAAATCTTTTCCCCTTCACCTTGAACCTATTTCCTCTGGTCCTCGATTCCCCTACTCTGGGCAAGAGACTCTGTGCATCTACCCGATCTATTCCCCTCATTATTTTATACACCTCTATCAGATCTCCCCTCATCCTCCTGCGCTCCATGGAATAGAGACCCAGCCTACTCAACCTCTCCCTGTAGCTCGCACCCTCTAGTCCCGGCAACATCCTCGTAAATCTTCTCTGAACCCTTTCCAGCTTGAGGGGACTTGATGGGACGAATGACCTAACTCTGATCCTGTCACTTATGAACTTATGAACTCAAACTAGCTAATGGATTAAGACAGTTGGCCTTGCCTTTTTCCCAGCATCTGATTAATCTCCTTCAGTCTGAGGGAAGACCAGCTGGTTTCTTACAAGGAGCCGGAGAGTAGGTAAAATATTCCTCCACCCTGCAAGGTGATTTTGCCACAGAATGCTGGAGTAACTCAGCGGGTGAGGCAGCATCTCTGGAGAGAAGGGATAGGTGACGTTTCGGGTCGAGAGCCCTTCTTCAGAGAGTGGCTACCTTCGCTTTAAACCAGCATCTGCAGTTCTTTCCTTCGCAGGAAGATTTTGCCATTGGTTTGGAATTTAGAAATATAGCAGAGAAAAAAAGGCCCTTCAGCCCACCGAGTCCAGGCTGACCAGCGATCGCCCATTCACACGAGCTCTCTTTTATGCCACTGCTCTCCAGTTGGTGATTGGATGGTTCAGTTGCCTGATAACAAACAGCTGGGAGGAAACTGTCCCTGAATCTGGAGGTGTGCGTTATCACACTTCTGTACCTCTTGCCCGATGGGAGAGGGGGGGGGAGAGGGAGTGACCCGGGGGTGTGACTGGATCCCTAAATTCCACGCTGTAACCCTAAAGTCCAAAGTACTCAATATTTCACAATCCAGCTTAAAAAACCAGACACAATATAGATGATTAATCCAATTCACGGGCCTCTCTGGCCAGCGTGTAGCTGGGAGCCTCAAGGGATGAAGCTGAGAGAAAGTAATAGATCAGCTAAGCTGGGAAATAATATTAAATGCGCATTAAAAGGGCGATTACGAGCAGTAAATTATCCCACTGGATGGGTTGCAATGAAGGAACGCCAACGCTTGGCGTGTTTCCTGGTTTTATTTCCACCCGCACACCCAGCACGGTGGCGCATCGGGAGGAATTGCTGACCCTGGCTCGATCCTGACCACGGGTGCTGTCTGTGTGGAGTTTGCATGTTCTCCCTGCTGTGACTGCGTGGCGGCTTTCCTTCCTTCCGGTGCTCCGCTCCCCTCCCCCCCCCCCATCTCAAAGACGTTGCAGGCTAATTGTATAAAAAAGAACTGCAGATGCTGGAAAGATGGAAGGTAGACAAAATAAAATGCTGGAGGAACTCAGCGGGTGAGGCAGCATCTATGGAGCGAAGGAATGGGTGACGTTTCGGGTCGAGACCCTTCTTCAGACTGATGTGGGGGTGGGAAGAAGAAAGGAAGAGGCGGAGACAGTGGGCTGTGGGAGAGCTGGGAAGGGGAGGGGAAGGAGGGAGAAAGCAGGGACTACCTGAAATTGGAGAAGTCAATGTTCATACCGCTGGGGTGTAAACTGCCCAAGCGGAATATGAGGTGCTGCTCCTCCAATTTGCGGTGGGATCTCACTCTGGCCATGGAGGAGGCGCAGGACAGAAAGGTGGGATTGGGAATGGGAGGGGGAGTTGAAGTGCTGAGCCGCCGGGAGATCAGGTTGGTTAATGCGGACCGAGTGGAGGAATTAGCGATTTCCGTGCTGTAATCCCTATACACTAATATCACTTGGGTCAGTGAGTGAGGTCCTGAACTAATAACATTGACATCTTATATCACTGACTGTATGACTTGCATGGAGTCATACAGTGTGGAAACAGTCCCTTCGGCACAACTTACCCGTGCTGACCAACATGTCCCAGCTGCACTAGTCCTATCTGCCTGTGTTTGGCCCATGTCCCTCCAGACCTGTCCTATCCATGTACCTGTCTAAATGCTTCTTAAACGTTACAATAGGTGCAGGAGTAGGCCATTCGGCCCTTCGAGCCAGCACCGCCATTCAATGTGATCATAGACAATAGGTGCAGGAGGAGGCCATGATTCAATGTGATCACCCCCACTCAGTACCCCGTTCCTGCCTTCTCCCCATATCCCCTGACTCCGCTATCCTTAAGAGCCCTATCTAGCTCTCTCTTGAAAGCATCCAGAGAACCGGCCTCCACCGCCCTCTGAGGCAGAGAATTCCACAGACTCACCACTCTCTGTGAGAAAAAGTGTTTCCTCGTCTCTGTTCTAAATGGTTTACCCCTTATTCTTAAACTGTGGCCCCTGGTTCTGGACTCCCCCCAACATCGGGAACATGTTTCCTGCCTCAAGCGTGTCCAAACCCTCGGTGTGCTGGTCCCAGCGTCAACTACTTCCTCCGGCAGCTCGTTCCACACACCCACCGCCCTTTGTGTAGAAAATGTTACCGTTCTGATTTCTATTACATCTTTCCCCCCGAACCTTAAACCTCTGTCTTCTGGTTTTCTATTCCCCGACTCTGAGCAAGAGATTCTGTACACGTATAAAGCAAGTTCGTATGCAATCTTTCCCCCCTCACTTTAAAACTATGTCCTTGGGTCCTCGATTCCCCTTCTTTGGGTAAAAGACTCTGTGCACCTACCCGATCTATTCCTCTCGTGAGTTTGTACACCTCCATTAGATCACCCTTCATTTACGTTTCATCTGCAAGCTCGGCATTGCGTCCGCCCACCCTCACCCTGACGCCACTGTCTCGGGCCCGGTGTAGGGGGGCTTGAACCCCTGGAGTGGGGCTTGAACTCCTGACCTCGTGGGCCACAGCCCACCTCAAACGGGAACCTCGTTTTATGTCTCTTTCTCTGTGTGTGTCTCTGACTCTGTGTGTGTGTGTGTGTGTGTGCGTGTGTGCGTGTCTGACTGTGTGTGTGTCTGACTGTCTGTGTGTGTGTGTGTCTCTGACTCTGTGTGTGTGTGTGTGTCTGACTGTGTGTGTGTGTGTGTCTCTGACTGTGTGTGTGTGTGTGTCTCTGACTGTGTGTGTGTGTGTGTGTCTCTGACTGTGTGTGTGTGTCTCTGACTGTGTGTGTGTGTGTGTGTGTCTCTGACTGTGTGTGTGTGTGTCTCTCACTGTGTGTGTCTCTGACTGTGTGTGTGTGTGTGTGTGTGTGTGTTGTGTCTCTGACTGTGTGTGTGTGTGTGTGTGTGTGTCTTGACTGTGTGTGTGTGTGTCTCTGACTGTGTGTGTGTGTGTCTCTGACTGTGTGTGTGTGTGTCTCTCACTGTGTGTGTGTGTGTGTGTGCGTGTGTCTCTCACTGTGTGTGTCTCTGACTGTGTGTGTGTGTTTGTGTGCGTGTGTCTCTCACTGTGTGTGTCTCTGACTGTGTGTGTGTGGGAGTCTTCCTGTGTGCACGCATGTCTATGTGTCAGTCTGTGTGTGTGCTTGTCTGTGTGCGCGTGTCTGTCTGACTGTGTGTGTGTGTCTGACTGCCTATCTCTGTGTGTATCGATGTGTGTGTGTGTATGTGTATCTATCCGTGTGTGTGGGTATCTATCTGTATATTTCTCTTTCTCTCTGCGTGTGTGTGTGTGTAAGTGTATATATATATATATATATATATATATATATATATATTAATATATATAGAGTGTGTACACACATATATGCATATATAAACACACACATATATACATATGTGTATATGTATGTGTATATATTAAACACACACATCATATGTGTGTGTGTATATATTGCTCTCTCTCTCGCTGCATCTATCGACAGTGCGCACGTTTCTCTCCCTCCCCATCCCCACCCGCTCCTTACCACTGACTGTTTGACCTGACAAGTCTTTTCCTGGCTGCTTCTATTTCTGTCCTCTGAGTAGCAGCACCTGCAGAGCGCTGCTCTTCACTTCATTTCCCGTGCCCTGGTGCCCGCTGGTGTACGAGGCTCCGTGCCTTTGTGCCGTGGGCACGACCCAGGGCTGGCACCTTGCCTGTGGCCAGCTGACGTAACCGCACGAAGGGACTGACATACGCTGAAAGAACGGATCGGCTGGGCTCGCATTCACTGGAGTTTAGAAGGGTGAGGGAGGATCTTATAGAAACATATAATTTTTGGTTTAGTTCAGAGATACAGCGCGGAAACAGGCCCTTCGGCCCACCGGGTCCGCGCCGACCAGCGATCCCCGCACACTAACACTTTCCTACACCCACCAGGGACAATTTCTTTCCATTTACCAAGCCAATTAACCTACAAACCTGCACGTCTTTGGAGTGCGGGAGGAAACCGAAGATCTCGGAGAAAACCCACGCGGTCACGGGGAGAACGTGCAAACTCCGTACAGACAGACAGCGCCCGTAGTCGGGATCAAACACGGTTCTCCGGCGCTGCGCCACCGTGCCACTAATTCTTAAGGGATTGGACAGGCTACATGCGGGAGAAATGTTCCCCATGTTGGGGGAGTCAAGAACCAGGGGCCACACACAGTTTAAGAATGACGGTTAGGCCATTTAGGGCTGAGATGAGGAGAAACCTTTTCACCCAGAGAGTTGTGAATCTGTGGAATTCTCTGCCACAGAAGGCAGTGGAGGCCGATTCACTGGATGTTTTCAAGAGAGAGTTAGATTTAGCTCTTAGGCTAACGGAATCAAGGGATATGGGGGAAAAAGCTGGGAACTGGGTACTGATTGTGGGTGATCAGCCATGATCATATTGTCTACCAACAGTTTGAATAGTGACTTCTACCAGTCTGACTGTCCTTGACCTTAACCCCTTTGATCTCTGGATTTCACACCTAACCCTCCCATGTCTCTCGTCTCCTTCTCCCCATATCTCTGACTCCGCTATTTTTAAGAGCCCTATCTAGCTCTCTCTTGAAAGTACCCAGAGAACCGGCCTCCACCGCCCTCTGAGGCAGAGAATTCCACAGACTCACCACTCTCTGTGAGAAAAAGTGTTTCCTCCTCTCCGTTCTAAATGGCTTATCCCTTATTGTTAAACTGTGTGTGGCCCCTGGTTCTGGACTCCCCCAACATCGGGAACATGTTTCCTGCCTCTAGCGTGTCCAAACCCTTAATAATCTTACAAGTTTCAGTGAGAACCCCTCTCATCCCTCTAAACTCCAGAGTGTACAAGCCCAGCCGCTCCATTCTCTCAGCGTATGACAGTCCCGCCATCCCGGGAATTAACCTTGTAAACCTACGCTGCACTCCCTGAACAGCATTGTCATCGAGTGCCGTGGGAGGGATTGCTGGAAGACTTGTGCTGGGGTCCAGGCAGCGATGAGGCGGATTCTGAAGGCGTCTGCCAGAGAAGTCTTGCTCTATACCTCCCCCATGTTTCACGAGTGGATTATATTTTCAGACAGTTGGTGAAACTAATTAAAAGTTACTGCGGGTTTCACATCACTACATATTAAATATTTAGAGATGTTACAAGTGGAAATATGACAACACTCCCTGTTCAACGCAAAGCTCAGCAGGTGCTGGAAGCAAATAGCGATGGGTGTGAGGAAAGGTCCCGCATTCCTGCTTAAAGTCACAGGTTCAAGTCTCGTACAAGGCCTGGATCGAGTGCATGTGGAGAGGATGTTTCCAATAGACAATAGACAATAGGTGCAGGAGGAGGCCATTCAGCCCTTCGAGCCAGCACCGCCATTCAATGTGATCATGGCTGATCATCCCCAATCAGTACCCCGTTCCTGCCTTCTCCCCATATCCCCTGACTCCGCTATCTTTAAGAGCCCTATCTAGCTCTCTCTTGAAAGCATCCAGTTAACCTGCCTCCACCGCCCTCTGAGGCAGAGAATTCCACAGACTCACCAGTATCTGTGAGAAAAAGTGTTTCCTCGTCTCCGTTCTAAATGGCTCACCCCTTATTCTTAAACTGTGGCCCCTGGTTCTGGACTCGTGGGAGAGTCTAGGACCAGAGGTCACAACCTCAGAATTGAAAGGACGTTCCTTTAGAAAGGAGATGAGGAGGAATTTCTTTAGTCAGAGGGTGGTGAATCTGTGGGATTCTTTGCCACAGAAGGCAGTGGAGGCCAAGTCGGTGGATATTTTTAAGGCAGAGATAGATTCTTGATCAGGGTTTATGGGGAGAAGGCAGGAGAATGGGGTTGAGAGGGAGAGATAGATCAGCCATGATTGGATGGCGGAGTAGACTCGATGGGCCGAATGGCCTAATTCTGCTTCTGGAACTTATGAGCTCTGCCACTGTGCAGGGTTGGTCTTGGTATCATGCCTGCGTAGGTTTACAAGGTTAATTTCTGGGATGGCAGGAGTAATATGTTGACAGAATGGAGCAGCTGGGCTTGTACACTCTGGTATTTAGAAGGATGGGATCTTATTGAAACATATAAGATTATTAAGGGTTTGGACACGCTAGGGGCAGGAAACATGTTCCCGATGTTGGGAGAGTCCAGAACCAGGGGCCACATTTTAAGAATAAGGGGTAAGCCATTTAGAACGGGGATGAGGAAACACTTTTTCTCACAGAGAGTGGTGAGTCTGTGGAATTCTCTGCCTCAGAGGGCGGTGGAGGCCGGTTCTCTGGATACTTTCAAGAGAGAGCTAGATTGGGCTCTTAAAGATAGCGGAGTCAGGGGATGGTGGGGAGAAGGCACGGGGTACTGATTGGGGATGATCAGCCATGATCACAGTGAATGGCGTTGCTGGCTCGAAGGGCCGAATGGCCTCCTCCTTTGCACCTATTGTCTATTGCCTCAATTAATATATTCCTACACACCTTGCACTTCCTTATCTCTGTGTCTCCTCTCCACTGACTCTCAGAAACCCCCACCCATTCCTTCTCTCTCCATAGATGCTGCCTGTCCCGCTGAGTTGCTCCAGCATTTTGTGTCCATCTTCAGTGCGGGCCGAAGACCTGTCCTGTGCTGTCTGTTTTTAATGTTCGATGTTCAGAATTGATAATTCGATGTCGGGGCTTGCGAGAAGGCCAACGCCTCAATGAACTACTTGTAGCAGCAAAGATGGGCTGCAAGGAGGAGGAAAAAGGTTTCGGAAGGAAATTCCAGAGACCACTGGACCATCACAAAAACATGTTGTCACGTCGACAGGGAGTAGCATTGACCGGGGCCGTGCCTGATGTTACATCGCACGGCCAAGTACCTGACGTGTGAGGCAGACACGGTGGCACAGCGGTAAGAGCTGCCGCCTCACAGCGCTTGTAGCAGCCAGAGACCCTGGGGTCGATCCCGACAGCGGGTGCTGTCTGAGCGGAGTGTGCACGTTCTCCCCGTGACCCGCGTGGGTTTCCTCCGAGATCTTCGGTTCCTGCCACTCTCCAAAGCGTCACAGGTAGGTTGTAGGTTAAGGAACTGCAGAAACCGAACATAGTCGCAGAATGCGGAGGAACTCAGTGGGACGGGCAGCATCTCTGGAGAGAGGGGATGGTTTTCTGTCACCAGTCATAAGTGTAAAATTTCTCCCCAGGGTGTCAGATAGTGTTAATGTGCGGGGATCGCTGGACTCGGTGAAGGGCCTGTTTTCATCTTGTGTATCTCTAACTAAATATTTTCAGCTTTAGCGAGCAGGCTGGGGAGCGCAGGAGGATGACTGGTGTATAAAATTCCGCACTGTGGTAAAAATAGATAACGGACAATAGGTGCAGGAGTAGCCCTTCGAGCCAGCACCGCCATTCAATGTGATCACTGGTACATCTTTAAGAGCCCTATCTAACTCTCTCTTGAAAGCATCCAGAGAACCGGCCTCCAGGCAGAGAATTCTCGCAACTCCTCTGGCTGGTGGTTTGTTTGTGGCGATGGTCTGGGTTGCGTCCACAATTCTAGGCGAGGCAACGGTCTCTGGCGCTGAGAGGCGTGCCGGATTTAGCCCTAAGCTGTTCCTCTTGTCAGGCCCCTCCCAGTTCCACCAGATTGACACCGATTTGCAGCGTGGCCAATGAGATAAGGGGCTGGAAAGCTGCGCTTGTTTGTTTATATTGTTTATGCTGTCTAGTGTCGAGTTATCGGCTTAAAACACTATTGTTCTGAAATGGAGGGCAAGGAAAATTACTGAAGGGTTGTTTAGAGACTACAGTGCGTTGTGACAGCATATGTAAGAAAGGCCTGTGAGAGTGTCACCCGGAGGCCCACTAGATTTCGAGGCCCGAGGCTTCAGCCTTCGAAGCCTGGTGGTAAATCCGGCTCTGGAGGCAGCAACCCTACCGCTGCACTACTGTGCCATCCGTCAGGGAGAGCATGCGACTGTACCTCTGACTGAACGGAGGTACTGACCTAGGGGATGCTGTCGTGGGACCGCTTGGGAGAAGAGGGAGTGGCTCGTCCTTGACTATGCTGCTGGCTTTGCCGAGGTAGACGGTAGTTCTGTGCTCAATGTGTTCTGGAAGTTCATCGAGGTAGTTGGTGGTTCAGGACTGCTCTCCAGTTGTGTTTGGATGGGTCAGTTGCCTGCTAACAGATCAGCCATGTCTGAATGGCGGAGTAGACTCGATGGGCCGAATGGCCTGACTCTGCCCCTCGGAACTTGTGAACTCGAGAAGGCAAAGGATGCAAGACAAAAGGATTCTCTGGAGTTCTCTGCCTCAGAGGCCGGTGGAGAGCGCTTCTCTGGATAGTTTCAAGAGAGAGCTAGATAGGGCTCTTAAAGATAGCGGAGTCAGGGGATAGGGGGAGAAGGCAGGAACATACAAACTACGTACTGACAGCACCCGGATTCAGGATCGAACCTGGGTCTCTGGCGCTGTAAGGCAGTAGCTCTACCGCTGTGCCACCTGTCTAAGCATTAGTTTACACAAAGTCATGTCATCTTGGAGCGTTAAGCCGATAACTCGACACTAGCACTGGCAATAAATAAATTCTCTGGAGTTTAGAAGGATGAGGGGGAATCTTATAGAAACATATACAATTATAAAAGGACTGGACAAGCTAGATGCAGGAAAAATGTTCCCAATGTTGGGTGAGTCCAGAACCAGGGGCCACAGTCTTAGAATAAAGGGGAGGTCATTTAAGACTGAGGTGAGAAGAAACCTTTTCCACCCAGAGAGTTGTGAATTTATGGAATTCCCTGCCGCAGAGGGCAGTGGAGGCCAAATCACTGGATGGATTTAAGAGAGAGTTATATAGAGCTCTAGGGGCTGGTGGAGTCAGGGGATATGGGGAGAAGGCAGGCACGGGTTATTGATTGGGGACGATCAGCCATGATCACAATGAATGGCGGTGCTGGCTCGAAGGGCCGAATGGCCTCCTCCTGCACCTATTTTCTATGTTTCTATGTTTGACGACACTGGGCCTATACTCGCTGGAGTTTAGAAGAATGAGGGGGGACCGAATATTGAAAGGCTTGGACTGAGTGGATGTGGAGAGGATGTTTCCACTAGTGAGAGAGTCTAGGACCAGAGGTCACAGCCTCAGAATTAAAGATCGTTCCTTTCGGAAGGAAGAATTCTCTGCCTCAGAGGGTGGTGGAGGCCGATTCTCTGGATACTTTCAAGGGAGAGCAAGATAGGGATCATAAAGATAGCGGAGTCGGGGGATGTGGGGAGAAGGCAGGAACGGGGTACAGATTGGGGATGATCAGCCGTGATCACACAGTGAATGGGGTGCTGGCTCGAAGGGCCGAATGGCCTCCTCCTGCACCTATTGTCTATTGATTGAAGAGTAGCGAGTCGTGAGGCTGGAGGGAGGAATGTGGGTGGAAGGGGGAGAAATGGGTGCGCGGGCAGGTGTGGCACGGGGGTGTGGGGGGGGCTTGAGTTGTGGGGTGAGGCAGCGTGACGTGAAGTTGCATTATGAGCAGGCGGTAACTCGAGTGCAGCAGCAACACAAGCCATCGTACATTATGCAGCGTGCAGGAAAATGCCGGGTGAATAATGCATGAAGCAGCAACGTGGGGCCTTGCATTTGCCCTGCGTTCTGCTGTCGTTCAATTCCTATCTAAACAGGGGCATCAGAATAGTGCTCAGAGAAGCCCCTCCGGTCTACATTCGACACATGCCCCGCAGAAAGCAGTTTAGTTTTACATTTTGTTTTGTTCAGGAATGTATGAATGAATGAAATTTTGTGGGACAAAGATTCACATACGAGGAATTTGCCTTGGTGCTCCGCCCGCAAGTGACATCATGACCTACAGTGACAGGGACTGTCATATGTTGAGAGAATGGGTCAACAGGACTAGTATTCTCTGTAGTTTAGAAGGATGAGAGGCAATCTTATTGAAACATATAAAATTGTTAAGTGTTTGGACACGCTAGAGGCAGGAAACATGTTCCCGATGTTGGGGGAGTCCAGAACCAGGGGCCACAGTTTAAGAATAAGGGGTAAGCCATTTAGAACGGAGACGAGGAAACACTTTTTCTCACAGAGAGTTGTGAGTCTGTGGAATTCTCAGCCTCAGAGGGCGGTGGAGGCCGGTTCTCTGGATGCTTTCAAGAGAGAGCGAGATAGGGCTCTTAAAGATAGCGGAGTCAGGGGATATGGGGAGAAGGCAGGAACGGGTACTGATTGGGATGATCAGCCATGATCACATTGAGTGGTCATGGCTGATCATCCTCTGAGGCAGAGAATTCCACAGACTCGCCACTCTCTGTGAGAAAAAGTGTTTCCTCGTCTCCGTTCTGTAACTGAGGAAGGATGTGCCTGCTGGCTCTGGAGAGGGTCAGAGGAGGTTTTACAAGAATGATTCAGGAGGAGTCGAGAGTGTGTCATGTGTCCCAGATAGAACATAGACATTCTTACTTCCTGTTGCACAATGATTCCAGGAATGAGTGGGTTAGCTTCTGATGAGCGTTTGACGGCGCTGGGCCTGTACTCGCTGGAGTTTGGAAGGATGAGGGGGGACCTGATTTGAAACGCACCGAATAGTGAAAAGGCACAGATAGAGAGGGATGTTTCCGCTGGTGGATATGGTCGCCAACTTTCTCACTCCCAAACAATGGGACAAAAGATCATCTCTGACCCCTCCCACCCTGGCCACAAACTCTTTGAATCACCTCCCTCTGGAAGGCGACTCCGGACTGTCAAAGCTGCCACAGCCAGACATATAAACAGCTTTTATCCACGAGTAGTTGCTCTACTCACCAGCCAAAAATCTGTAGCCTCCCTTTGATCTGGTATTTTGTTGGTTCACATGCTTGATCAGTGGTCAACATTTTATCATTAATGTTTCGTTATTATTAATGTTTAGTGTTTTCTGAGTCATTCGTAACTGTTACTGTGTGTCATGTTGTTACTTGTGGGCGGAGAACCAATTCCTTGTATGTGAATACTTGGCCAATAAAAGTACTTACTTAAATGTCAAAATACGGGACAAATTCCCCTCGGCAGTCCGTTGACTGACTCGGCCGTGGCTGGGTGAATGATGAGTTGGCCCCTGGTGCTGGACTGCACTCAATGACCTCTGTGTGGCAATGGGTTCCACGGATTCACCGCCCTCTGACGAAAGAGGCACGAGGCTCTTCATCAGGAGATGCAGACGGAGAGAGATTTCTGGGAAGGCCAGGGAGAGAAGCCAACTAGACCTGGACTTCCCCCCCGCGTGGGTCGAGGTGGCGGGAACTTTGTCCCAGCTGACTGACCCAACCCCAGAGGGATGGTTGTGTTGAAGGATGTGTCCGTGATATTAATGGGAAAGCTGCCGCCCCACAGCTCAGTAGTTTCCAGCACTCACGCGGTGTTACAGGAATGTTGCCAACTGCTGTGTGACAACTCTCTATGAGTGATCCCCTCACCCCATCTCCCCCCCCCTCTCCCCCCTCTCCCCCCCTCTCCCCCCCTCTCCCCCTCCTCCTCACTCCCCCCTCTCCCCCTCTCCCCCCCTCTCCCCCCTCCACCCCCCCCCCTCTCCCCCCCTCTCCCCCCTCCCCCCCTCTCCCCCCTCTCCCCCCCCCTCACCCCCCCTCTCCCCCCCCCCTCCCCCCCCTTCCCCCCCTCTCCACCCCTCCCCCCCTCTCCCCCCCTCTCACCCTCTCCCCCCCTCTCCCCCCCCTCCCCCCCCCCCACCCCTCTCACCCCTCTCCCCCCCTCTCCCCCCCTCTCCCCCCCTTCTCCCCCCCACTCCCCCCGCTCTCCCCCCCCCCCTCTCCCCCCCTCTTCCCCCCTCCCCCCCCCCCCCCTCTCCCCCCCCACTCCCCCCCCCCCTCTCCCCCCCCTCCCCCTACCTCCTCCCCCCTCTCCCCCCCCTCTCCCCCCCTCATCACCCCCCCCTCTCCACTCCCCCCCCCTCCTCCCCCCCTCTCCCCCCCCCTCTCCCCCCCTCCCCCCCCCCCCCCCGCCCCCCCTCTCCCCCCCTCTCCCCCCCTCTCCCCCATCGTACATTATGCAGCATGCAGGAGAATGCCGGTGAATAATGCATGAAGCAGCAACGTGGGGCCTTGCATTTGCCCTGCGTTCTGCTGTCGTTCAATTCCTATCTAAACAGGGGCATCAGAATAGTGCTCAGAGAAGCCCCTCCGGTCTACATTCGACACATGCCCCGCAGAAAGCAGTTTAGTTTTACATTTCGTTTTGTTCAGGAATGTATGAATGAATGAAATTTTGTGGGACAAAGATTCACATACGAGGAATTTGCCTTGGTGCTCCGCCCGCAAGTGACATCATGACCTACAGTGACAGGGACTGTCATATGTTGAGAGAATGGGTCAACAGGGCTTGTATTCTCTGTAGTTTAGAAGGATGAGAGGCAATCTTATTGAAACATATAAAATTGTTAAGTGTTTGGACACGCTAGAGGCAGGAAACATGTTCCCGATGTTGGGGGAGTCCAGAACCAGGGGCCATAGTTTAAGAATAAGGGGTAAGCCATTTAGAACGGAGACGAGGAAACACTTTTTCTCACAGAGAGTTGTGAGTCTGTGGAATTCTCAGCCTCAGAGGGCGGTGGAGGCCGGTTCTCTGGATACTTTCAAGAGAGAGCTAGATAGGGCTCTTAAAGATAGCGGAGTCAGGGGATATGGGGAGAAGGCAGGAACGGGGCACTGATTGGGGATGATCAGCCATGATCACATTGAGTGGTCATGGCTGATCATCCTCTGAGGCAGAGAATTCCACAGACTCGCCACTCTCTGTGAGAAAAAGTGTTTCCTCGTCTCCGTTCTGTAACTGAGGAAGGATGTGCCTGCTGGCTCTGGAGAGGGTCGAGAGGAGGTTTACAAGAATGATTCAGGAGGAGTCGAGATGTGTCCCAGATAGAAAATAGACATTCTTACTTCCTGTTGCACAATGATTCCAGGAATGAGTGGGTTAGCTTCTGATGAGCGTTTGTCGGCGCTGGGCGTGTATTCGCTGGAGTTTAGAAGGATGAGGGGGGACCTGATTGAAACGCACCGAATAGTGAAAAGCACAGATAGAGTGGATGTGGAGAGGATGTTTCCAGCTGGTGGATAGGGTCGCCAACTTTTCTCACTCCCAAACAAGGGACAAAAGATCATCTCTGACCCCTCTCACCCTGGCCACAAACTCTTTGAATCACTTCCCTCTAGAAGGCGACTCCGGACTGTCAAAGCTGCCACAGCCAGACACAAAAACAGTTTTTATCCACGAGTAGTTGCTCTACTCAACAGCCAAAAATCTGTCGCCTCTCTTTGATCTCGTATTTTGTTGGTTCACATGCTGGATCAGTGGTCAACATTTATCATTAATGTTTCGTTATTATTAATGTTTAGTGTTTTCTGAGTCATTCGTAACTCACTGTATGTCACGTTGTTACTTGTGGGCGGAGAACCAAGGCAAATTCCTTGTATGTGAATACTTGGCCAATAAAAGTACTTAAATGTCAAAAATATGGGACAAATTCCCCTCGGCAGTCCGGTGATCGACTTGGCCGTGGCTGGGTGAATGATGAGTTGGCCCCTGGTGCTGGACTGCACTCAATGACCTCTGTGTGGCAATGGGTTCCACGGATTCACCGCCCTCTGACGAAAGAGGCACGAGGCTCTTCATCAGGAGATGCAGACGGAGAGAGATTTCTGGGAAGGCCAGGGAGAGAAGCCAACTAGACCTGGACTTCCCCCCCGCGTGGGTCGAGGTGGCGGGAACTTTGTCCCAGCTGACTGACCCAACCCCAGAGGGATGGTTGTGTTGAAGGATGTGTCCGTGATATTAATGGGAAGCTGCCGGCCCCACAGCTCAGTAGTTCCAGCACTCACGCGGTGTTACAGGAATGTTGCCAACTGCTGTGTGACAACTCTCTATGAGTGATCCCCTCCCCCCCATCTCCCCCCCATCTCCCCCCCTCTCTCCTCCCCCCCCTACCCCCCCCACTCCCCCCCCCCCCACTCCCCCCCCCCCCCCCCACTCCCCCCCCCCCCACTCCCCCCCCATCCCCCCATCGTACATTATGCAGCGTGCAGGAGAATGCCGGGTGAATAATGCATGAAGCAGCAACGTGGGGCCTTGCATTTGCCCTGCGTTCTGCTGTCGTTCAATTCCTATCTAAACAGGGGCATCAGAATAGTGCTCAGAGAAGCCCCTCCGGTCTACATTCGACACATGCCCCGCAGAAAGCAGTTTAGTTTTACATTTCGTTTTGTTCAGGAATGTATGAATGAATGAAATTTTGTGGGACAAAGATTCACATACGAGGAATTTGCCTTGGTGCTCCGCCCGCAAGTGACATCATGACCTACAGTGACAGGGACTGTCATATGTTGAGAGAATGGGTCAACAGGGCTTGTATTCTCTGTAGTTTAGAAGGATGAGAGGCAATCTTATTGAAACATATAAAATTGTTAAGTGTTTGGACACGCTAGAGGCAGGAAACATGTTCCCGATGTTGGGGGAGTCCAGAACCAGGGGCCATAGTTTAAGAATAAGGGGTAAGCCATTTAGAACGGAGACGAGGAAACACTTTTTCTCACAGAGAGTTGTGAGTCTGTGGAATTCTCAGCCTCAGAGGGCGGTGGAGGCCGGTTCTCTGGATACTTTCAAGAGAGAGCTAGATAGGGCTCTTAAAGATAGCGGAGTCAGGGGATATGGGGAGAAGGCAGGAACGGGGTACTGATTGGGGATGATCAGCCATGATCACATTGAGTGGTCATGGCTGATCATCCTCTGAGGCAGAGAATTCCACAGACTCGCCACTCTCTGTGAGAAAAAGTGTTTCCTCGTCTCCGTTCTGTAACTGAGGAAGGATGTGCCTGCTGGCTCTGGAGAGGGTCGAGAGGAGGTTTACAAGAATGATTCAGGAGGAGTCGAGATGTGTCCCAGATAGAAAATAGACATTCTTACTTCCTGTTGCACAATGATTCCAGGAATGAGTGGGTTAGCTTCTGATGAGCGTTTGTCGGCGCTGGGCGTGTATTCGCTGGAGTTTAGAAGGATGAGGGGGGACCTGATTGAAACGCACCGAATAATGAAAGGGCACAGATAGAGTGGATGTGGAGAGGATGTTTCCGCTGGTGGATAGGGTCGCCAACTTTCTCACTCCCAAACAAGGGACGAAAGATCATCTCTGACCCCTCTCACCCTGGCCACAAACTCTTTGAATCACTTCCCTCTGGAAGGCGACTCCGGACTGTCAAAGCTGCCACACCCAGACATAAAAACAGCTTTTATCCACGAGTAGTTGCTCTACTCAACAGCCAGAAATCTGTAGCCTCCCTTTGATCTGGTATTTTGTTGGTTCACATGCTGGATCAGTGGTCAACATTTATCATTAATGTTTCGTTATTATTAATGTTTAGTGTTTTCTGAGTCATTCGTAACTCACTGTATGTCATGTTGTTACTTGTGGGCGGAGCACCAAGGCAAATTCCTTGTATGTGAATACTTGGCCAATAAAAGTACTTAAATGTCAAAATACGGGACAAATTCCCCACGGCAGTCCGTTGACTGACTCGGCCGTGGCTGGGTGAATGATGAGTTGGCCCCTGGTGCTGGACTGCACTCAATGACCTCTGTGTGGCAATGGGTTCCACGGATTCACCGCCCTCTGACGAAAGAGGCACGACGCTCTTCATCAGGAGATGCAGACGGAGAGAGATTTCTGGGAAGGCCAGGGAGAGAAGCCAACTAGACCTGGACTTCCCCCCGCGTGGGTCGAGGTGGCGGGAACTTTGTCCCAGCTGACTGCACCTATTGTCCATTGTCTATTGACGTGCAAACTCTGTGCAGACAGCGTCCCCAAGTCAGGATCGAACCCTGGTCTGTGGCGCTGTGTGGCAGCAGCTCTAACCGTTGCGTCACCCTGCGAGTAGGCTAGTGATTCACCCATTGCTTATTCATGGACTCTTCCTGGAGACTGATCTATTATTTAGAGGCTGCCTGCGATGTTAATCTTTCCCGCGACAGAAAATGTTCGGCTCTGCCCAAGACTGCGAGAAATCGCAGAGAATTGTGGACCTAGCGAAGTCCCGACTCCCCGCCATCGACCCCATCTCTGTTACACTTCACATCCATACGAGGAGACGCACAGAGTCTCTTGTAGGGGAATCGAGAACCAGAGGACATGGGTTTAAGGTGAGGAGGAGGGAAAGAATTTACTAGCAATCTGAGGGGTAACTTATTTACACAAAGGTGGTGGGTGTATGGACCGAGCTGCCGGAGGAGGTATTTGAGGCAGGGACTATCTTCAGACAGGTCCATGGATAGTAGATAAAAATGCTGGAGAAACTCAGCGGGTGCGGCAGCATCTATGGAGCGAAGGAAATGGGCGACGTTTCGGGCCGAAACCCTTCTTCAGACTGATGTTGGGTGGGGAGGGGAAGAAGAAAGGAAGAGGAGGAGCCCGAGGGCTGAGGGAGAGCTAGGAAGGGGAGGAGACAGCAAGGGCTACTGGAAATTGGAGAAGTCAATGTTTCTGCCACTAGGGTGCAGACTGCCCGAGCGGAATGTGAGGTGCTGCTCCTCCAATTTCCGGCGTTGCTCACTCTGGCCATGGAGGAGGCCCAGGACAGAAAGGTCGGATTCGGAACGGGAGGGGGAGTTGAAGCGCTGAGCCACCGGGAGATCAGGAGGTCCATGGATAGGACAGGTTTATTGTATTACACCAAAGACAGACACAAAACGCTGGAGTAACTCAGCGGGTCAGGCAGCTTCTCCGGAGAGAAGGAATGGGTGACGTTTCAGCTTGAGACCCTTCTCATGTGTTGTCTTTCCGCTGGCTGGTGAGGATGCAACAAAAGCTTTTCGCTGTACCTCGCCACACGTGACAACAAACTGAACTGAGCTGGAGGGATTTTGGACAAACGCAGGCAGGTGGGACTAGTGGAGATGGGGCCTGTTCGTTGGCATGAGCTAGTTGGGCCCGAGGGCCTGTTTCCACAATGCCTGGGAAAAGCAGCCGACATCATCAAAGACTTGTCCCTGTCCCACCCCAGTCATTCCCTCTTCGCCCCGCTCCCGTCCGGCAGAAGGTACAGAAGCTTGAAAGCGCGCACCACCAGACTCGGGAACAGCTTCTCCCCCCCTGTTATCGGGCTTCTGAACGGCCCTTCCATAAGCTGGGGTACTGCCCGATTCACCTCTACCCCATTGCGGACATTGGACTTTGTCTCTGGAACTGATGCGCCACAATGCTGAGAACTATATCCTGTCACTCTGTATCTTCCCCTTTGCTCTACCTATTGGACTCAAGTTTGACTTGACTTCTTCTGCAGTTGTATAGGGCTCTGGTGAGACCACATCTGGAGTATTGTGTACAGTTTTGGTCTCCTAATTTGAGGAAGGACATCCTTGTGATTGAGGCAGTGCAGTCTCAGACCCTGCAGCCCGTCAAGCCCAGTGATCAGCCCGTACACCAACTCCCTCCCCCCCTCCCTACAAAATGAGGAACCATTTGCAATTTTCAGAAGGCTTTTTTAATCTAAAAACCCACACTTCTCTGAAATGTGGGAGGAAATCAGAGCGCTCGGACGAACCCAGGCAGGCCACGGGGAGAAAGGACCACAAAAAACGTCAGGACAAAGCATCCGCAGTCCGTGTCTCTGGCGCAGTGAGGCAGTAGCTCTGTACTGCTGTGCCACCCTGAGAGAAAGGGCGATCGTAATTAAGAAGGAACTGCAGATGCTGGAAAATCGAAGGTAGACAAAAATGCTGGAGAAACTCAGCGGGTGCGGCAGCATCTATGGAGCGAAGGAAATAGGCAACGTTTCAGGCCTAGGTTCACGAGATTGATCCCTGGGATGGCGGGATTGTCATATGAGGAAAGATTGAAAAGACTAGGCTTGTATTCACTGGAGTTTAGAAGGATGAGGGGATATCTTATAGAAACATATGAAAGGACAGGACAAGCTAGATGCAGGAAAAATGTTCCCAATGTTGGGCGAGTCCAGAACCAGGGGCCACATTCTTAGAATAAAGGGGAGGCCATTTAAGACTGAGGTGAGAATAAAACATTTTCACCCAGAGAGTTGTGAATTTGTGGAATTCCCTGCCGCAGAGGGCAGTGGAGGCCAAGTCACTGGATGGATTTAAGAGAGAGGTGGATAGAGCTCTAGGGGCTAGTGGAGTCAAGGGATATGGGGAGAAGGCAGGCACGGGTTATTGAAAGGGGACGATCAGCCATGATCACAATGCATGGGGGTGCTGGCTCGAAGGGCCGAATGGCCTCCTCCTACAACCTATTTTCTATGTTTCTATGATACTTGGAGCGGCAAAGATGGTGTACGTTGGGCTTGCATTCGTTGGTCAGGCCACTGAATATAAGAGTCAGGAAGTTATGATGCACGATAGGACTTTGGTTGGACTGCCTATGGAGTATTGTGTGTGGTTCCTGTACCCCATTATGTTCAACTTCAAGCTCAGCTGGGCTTGTACACGCTGGAGTTTAGAGGGATGAGCGGGCATCTCATTGAAACATATAAAATTGTTAAGGGCTTGGACACGCTAGAGGCAGAAACATGTTCCCGATGTTGGGGGAGTCCAGAACCGGGGGCCACAGTTTAAGAATAAGGGGTAAGCCATT
This sequence comes from Okamejei kenojei, assembly GCA_035221665.1. Classification (NCBI taxonomy): domain Eukaryota; kingdom Metazoa; phylum Chordata; class Chondrichthyes; order Rajiformes; family Rajidae; genus Okamejei; species Okamejei kenojei. Next base: position 16,810,838 of record CM069136.1, read on the forward strand.
TAGAACGGAGACGAGGAAACACTTTTTCTCTCAGAGAGTTGGGAGTCTGTGGAATTCTCTGCCTCAGAGGGCGGTGGAGGCCGGTTCTCTGGATGCTTTCAAGGGAGAGATAGATAGTGCTCTTAAAGATAGCGGAGTCAAGGGATATGGGGAGAAGGCAGGAATGGGATACTGATTGGGGATGATCAGCCATGATCACATTGAATGGTGGTGCTGGCTCGAAGGGCCGAATGGCCTCCTCCTGCACCTGTTGTCTGTTGTCTGATAGATGTATACAACGATTAAGAGAGGCTATTTGCTGAGGCTGTATAAGGCGCTGGTCAGGCCGCATTTGGAATATTGTGAGCAGTTTTGGGCCCCGTATCTCAGGAAAGATGTGCTGGCTCTGGAAATGGTCCAGAGGAGGTTTGCGAGAATGATCGCGGGAATGAGTGGGTTAACGTACGATGAGCGTTTGACGGCGCTGGGCCTGTACTCGCTGGAGTTTAGAAGGATGAGGGTGGGGGGACCTCACTGAAACTTACCGAATAGTGAAAGGCCTGGATAGAGTGGATATTGGGAGGATGTTTCCACTGGTGGGAGAGTCCAGGACCAGAGGTCACGGCCTCAGAATTAAAGGACGTTCTTTTAGAAAGTAGATGAGGAGGAATTTCTTTAATCAGAGGGTGGTGAATCTGTGGAATTTATTACCACAGAAGGCTGTGGAGGCCAAGTCGGTGGATATTTTTAAATAACTCAGTGGGTCAGGCAGCATCTGTGGAGGACATGGATAGGTGACGTTTCAGCTCGGGTCCTTTCTGAAGGGTCTCGACCTGGAACGTCATGAATGACTTATCTCCAGAGATGCTGCCTGACCCGTAGAGTTACTCCAGCATCTTATGTCTTGCCTTCCTACACATGTAAACCCCTGTCCCACGGTACGAGTTCATTCCAAGAGCTCTCCCGAGTTTGCCCTGATTCGAACTCGGAGATTTACGGTAACGGCCGCTCGTCGGTACTCGGGGCTCTCGTGGACGTTTTCCAACGTGTTGAAAAATCTTCGCGAGCTTACCGCGTTTCCCGAGTACCTGCCGTTGGCGTTACGAGCCGCTAAGAGACGTCCCCGAGCTCCGGCGTACCCGCTACGTTCATTCTACGTGCTTACCATGAGTTTGATTTTTTTTTTTTCAACTCGGGAGAGCTCTTGAATGGTACAGTGGGACAGGGCTATTAGACTGCACCCAGAACTTGCCCTTTGCTTATGGACCATTGACTGCCTGGATGGAGGCTGTGTGGAGGTGGCCATATGTCTTAGGAGCGGAAATAACCTCTGACGCCCGCACTAATCAAGAATATATCTACTGTATCCCAGCCTAAAAATGAATGAATGATGGATAAGTTTACTGGCCAAGTATTCACATACAAGGAATTTGCCTTGGTGCTCCGCTCACAAGTGACAACATGACATATCGTGACAGTTAGGAATGACACACAAACATTAAACATTAATAATAAAACATTATCGATTAACCATGTGAATTAAATAAAACGCCAGGGCAAAAGGAGGCCACAGATTTTTGGTTATTGAGTAGAGAAATTCCCAGTTGACTTGGCCTCCGTGGCCTTCTGTGGAAGAGAATTCCACAGATTCACCAAAGGAATTCCTCCTCATCCCTTTCCGAAAGGAACCTCACTCGACAAACTGACTGAGTTTCCTTTAATCACCTGGTGGGACAAAAGCCAAGCCATCGTAGATCCTATCCTCACCTTCTCCATCATGGTCTAGTTTGGCTCGGCCACCAAGCACGACACCCGGAGGCTGCAGCGAATCGTCCGATCAGCAGAGAAGGTTATTGGCTGCAACCTTCCCTCCGTTGATGAACTGTACATTGCAAGGGCCGGGAAGTGAGCGGGCAAGATCATCTCTGACCCCTCTCACCCTGGCCACAAACTCTTTGAATCACTTCCCTCTGGAAGGCGACTCCGGACTGTCAAAGCTGCCACAGCCAGACATAAAAACAGTTTTTATCCATAAGTAGTTGCTCTACTCAACAACCAAAAGTCTGTAGCCCCCCTTTGATCTGGTATTTTATTTAATTTGCATGTTTAATCGATAATGTTTGATTATTAACGTATAATGTTTTTTGTGTCATTCCTCACTGTCACTGTATGTCATGTTGTCACTTGCGGGCGGAGCACCAAGGCAAATTCCTTGTATGTGAATACTTGGCCAATAAACGTATTCATTCCTTCATTCATCCATCAACAAGGTCATGCCGTCAGTTAGCTCGGAGCCTGTCTCTTGCCTCAGCACTGAATCTCTTATTGATTATAATCCTCTCAAATCACCAGCTGCTCGTGTCATTAGCTGCCTGCGTTTGTGAGTGTTGACACACGTTTCAACTCCATCAGTCTTGTGACTCCAGCAAAGGATGTTCCTCCCTCCCGGACCCTCCCCCCCCCCCCCCTCCCTCTCTCCACCTCCTCCTCTTTCTCTTCTTGCTCTCTCACTCTACCCCTTAATTGGCTTCTTACTCTGCCTGCTATGTTCTGTTGTGCTGAAGCAAAGCAATAATTTCATTGTCCTGTCAGGGACACACGACAATAAACTCTCTTGAGTCTTGAATTCTTAAATTGTCCCCCCCCCCCCCCCCCCCCCCCCCGTGTGCAGGACAGTGTTAGTGTAGGGGGTGATCGCTTGTCGGTGCGGACTCGGGGGGGCGGAAGGGACTGATTCTGCGCTGCATCTCAAAACTAAATTAAATTAGGCCTTTCGGCCTACTCCGCCATTCAATCATGGCCAACCTATTTTTCCCGCTCATCCCCATTCTCCTGCCTTCTCCTCGTAACCTTTGACACACCCACAATAATCGACCTCGCCAACCTCAGCTGATATTGGGGGAGTAATTTACAGATCTTCCTTAGACAAAAGTGCTGGAGAAACTCAGCGGGTGCAGCAGCATCTATGGAGCGAAGGAAATGGGTAACGTTTCGGGCTGAAACTGAAGGGTTTCGGCCCATAGAAACATAGAAAATAGGTGCGGGAGGAGGCCATTCGGCCCTTCAAGCCAGCACAGCCATTCATTGTGATCACAGCTGACCGTCCCCTATCAATAACCCGTGCCTGCCTTCTCCCCATATCCCTTGACTCCACTAGCCCCTAGAGCTCTATCTAACTCTCTCTTAAATCCATCCTGTGATTTGGCCTCCACTGCCCTCTGTGGCAGGGAATTCCACAAATTCACAACTCTCTGGGTGGAAAAAGTTTTTTCTCACCTCAGTCTTAAATGACCTCCCCTTTATTCTAAGACTGAGGCCCCTGGTTCTGGACTCGCCCAACATTGGGAACATTTTTCCTGCATCTAGCTTGTCCAGTCCTTTTATAATTTCATATGTTTCTATAAGATCCCCCCCCCCCTCATCCTTCTAAACTCCAGTGAATACAAGCCTGGACTTTTCAATCTTTCCTCATATGACAGTCCCGCCATCTCAGGGATCAATCTCGTGAACCTAGGCCTGAAACGTTGCCTATTTCCTTCGCTCCATAGATGCTGCCGCACCCGCTGAGTTTCTCCAGCATTTTTGTCTACCTTCGATTTTCCAGCATCTGCAGTTCCTTCTTAATTACCGATCGCCCTTTCTCTCAGGGTGGCACAGCAGGCAGCGCTACTGCCTCACTGCGCCAGAGACACGGACTGCGGATGCTTTGTCCTGACGTTTTTTGTGGTCCTTTCTCCCCGTGGCCTGCATGGGTTTCGTCCGAGCGCTCTGATTTCCTCCCACATTTCAGAGAAGTGTGGGTTTTTAGATTAAAAAAAGCCTTCTGAAAATTACAAATGGTTCCTCATTTTGTAGGGAGGGGGGGAGGGAGTTGGTGTACGGGCTGATCACTGGGCTTGATGGGCTGAAGGGTCTGATTCCAGGCTGTATCTCGAAACAAAAACTAAATTACGCCGTTCGGCCCATCGAGTCTATTCTGCCATTCAATCATAGAAACATAGAAAATTGGTGCAGGAGGCGGCCATTCGGGCCTTCGAGCCAGCACCGCCATTCATTGTGATCATGGCTGATCGTCCCCAATCAATAACCCGTGCCTGCCTTCTCCCCATATCCCTTGACCACTAGCCCCTAGAAGAGAGGAGGTAAGGGGGGGGGAGTGGAGTGGGGAAAGGGGGAAGAAGAGAGGAGGTGAGGGGGAGGGGGGGGAGGGGGTGGGGAGAGGGAGAAGAAGAGAGGAGGTGGGGGAGTGGAGGAGGGGGAGAGGGGAAGAAGTGTGGAGGTGGGGGAGTGGAGGGGGAACGGGGGGAGGGAGGGGGACGGGGGGGAGGGTCGAGGGGGGGGGGAACTAACTCGGAGAATGAAAACCCACAAGCTCCTGGCGGTCCAACCCTGAACACTCTGGTGATGGCAGGTTAGGCGTATTACATGTATTTCCGACTTGCGATATTTTCGATTTACGATGGGTTTATCGTAACGTAACCCCATCGTAGGTTGAGGAGCAGCTGCTCGTAGCGGTCAAATACGGGACAAGGGCGGTCCCGGTACGGGACAAACCAATTTAGCCCAATATCCGGGATGTCCCAGCTAATACGGGACAGTTGGCAACCCGCGTCATGGCCGATCTATCTTTCCCCCTCACCCGCATTCTCCTGCCTTCTCCCCATAACCCCCTTCTCTTTTCTCTTTCCACCATCGCATCCTTGCACCGAATTAGACTGAGTTTCTCAGGAGGAACGTTTGTGTCCATCTCTCCCGTCAACTGTCTGGATTGTCGGCTGGTGTCATTAAAGTGACCGTCTGAATATAGATCGCTTGTTAAATGTCATTCTGCCGTCACCTTGCCATCTGGGAGAGTCACACCACGTTTATTTTGGGGAAGTCACTTCGGTTCTGGGCGCCGTGTTATGGGAAAAGATGTTGTCAACGTGGAAAGGGCGCGGAGAAGATTTACGAGGATGTCGCCAGGACTCGAGGGTGTGAGCTACAGGGAGAGGTTGAAAGGGTCCTGTCCACTTTCCCGAGCTGCTCGCGAATTCTCCCGAGTTTTCCCCTCGATTCGAACTCGGGGAATGTTCGTAACGAGGCCGTAGGAGTCCGTAGATATATCGTAGCGGCTCGTTATGTCAGCCGTAGGGCTTCAGGTAAGTCGGGACGTTTTATTCCAGCCCGATAGAAAATGTCCAGGAGTAAAAAAAAATAGTCAGGAGGAGAAAAATTGCAACATTTAATGCCCCGAGTACTTATGGCTGACATAACGAGCCATTACGATATATCTACGTACATTCTCCGAGTTTGAATCGAGCGGAAAACTCGTGAGCAGCTCGGGAAAGTGGGACAGGCCCTTAAGCAGGCTTGGGTCTGTGTTCCTTGCAGGAGGATGAGGGGTGATCTCATAGAGGTGTACAAAATCGTGAGAGGAATAGATCGTGCAGATGCACAGAGTCTCTTGCCCAGTGTAGGGGAGTCTAGGAGCAGAGAACACAGGTTTAAGGTGAGGGGGGAAAGATTTAATAGGAACCTGAGGGGTCACTTTTCCACACAAAGGGTGGTGGGTGCATGGAACGAGCTGCCAGAGGAGGTAGTTGAGGCTGGGGCCTCTAGCGCGTCCAAGCCCTTAACAATGTTGTATGTTTCATGTGTGTCTGTCTTGCGCTTCTAAAGCGCGGTGGTGGAAGGATTGGTGGAAACGGGGCCGCGACGTGAACGCTCCTCCCTTGACCCCGGCGCTGAAGTACAGACGGATGAAAGCTTGAAGTTCCCAGGAGTAAATATCACCAGCAACTTGCCCTGGAGATGAGCAGAATACACCAACACCTCTACACCAACACCTATCCCTTTACCTCCCCCCCTCGACTCCATCCAAGGACCCAAGCAGCTTTTCCAGGTGAGGCAGAGGTTCACCTGCCCCTCCTCCAACCTCATCTACTGCATCCGCTGTTCCAGGTGTGAACATCTCTACATCGGCGAGACCAAGCGCAGGCCCGGCGATCGCTTCGCCCAACACCTCCGCTCAGTCCGCCTTAACCGACCCGATCTCCCGGTGGCCCAGCACTTCAACTCCCCCTCCCATTCCGAATCCGACCTCTCTGTCCTGGGCCTCCTCCATGGCCAGAGTGAGGCCCACCGTAAATTGGAGGAGCAGCTCCTCATATTCCGCTTGGGCAGTTTACACCCCAGCGGTGTGAACATTGACTTCTCTAACTTCAGATAGCCAAAGCTCTCTCCCTTCTTCCCCCCCCCTCCCTATTCCCAGTTCTCCCACCAGTCCCACTGTCTCCGCCTACATTCTTTCTTTGTCCTACCCCCTCCTCTGACATCAGTCTGAAGAAGGGTCTCGACCCAAAAGGTCGCCAATTCCTTCTCGCCATAGATGCTGCCTGTCCTGATGAGTATCTCCAGCATTTTGTGTCTACCCTCTACTTCCTTAGAAGGCTGAGGAAGTCCAGCATGTCTCACCAACGTCAACAGATGCGCTGCGGAAAGCACTCTGTCGGGATGCATCGCTGCACGGTTTGGGGACGGCTCCATCCAAGACACCGCCAAAAAAAAAAATTAGAGAGTTGTGGACACAGCCCGGACCATCACACAATCCGACCTCCCTTCCATCGACGGCAAGAAAAGCAAGCATAACCAAGGCCCATAATCAAGGACACCTGGAGTATTGTGTGCAGGTTTGGTCCCCTAATTTGAGGAAGGAACATTCTTGCTATTGAGGGAGTGCAGCGTAGGTTTACAGCTGAGATAAAGGCCAGTGAAGGACGGTTAAAGATATCGCAAGGGTCTGCGATGGTCTGGGCCGCTCACTAGTTGGTGGTAGGATGGTTCAGTTGCCTGATAACAGCTGGGAGGAACCTGACTCTGAATCTGGAGGTGTGCGTTTTCACACTTCTGCACCTCTTGCCCGATGGGAGAGGGGAGAAGAGGGAGTGGCCGGGGGTGAGTGGTCAATAGACAATAGGTGCAGGAGGCCATTCGGCCCTTCGAGCCTGCGCTTGGTCTCGCCGAGAAGTAGAGAAGTTGACACCTGGAACAGCGGATGCAGTCGATGAGGTTGGAGGAGGTGCAGGTGAACCTCTGCCTCACCTGGAAAAGCTGCTTGGGTCTTTGGATGGAGTCAAGGGGGGGGGGGGGGGGAGGTAAAGGGACAGGTGTTGGTGTAGAGATGTTGGTGTGTTCTCCTGCTCATCTCCAGGGCAAGTTGCTGGTGATATTTACTCCTGGGAACTTGAAGCTTTCATCCGTCTGTACTTCAGCGCCGGGGTCAAGGGAGGAGCGTTCACGTCGCGACCCTGTTTCCACCAATCCTTCCACCACCGCGCACTGCAAACACAAGAAGTGACAAGACAGACGCACATGAGATAATGGAGCGGCTGGGCTTGTACGCTCTGGAGTTTAGAAGGATGAGAGGGGATCTCATTGAAACATATAAGATTATTAAGGGTTTGGACACACTAGAGGCAGGAAACATGTTCCCGATGTTGGGGGAGTCCAGAACCAGGGGTCACACAGTTGAAGAATAAGGAGTAAGCCATTTAGAACGGGGACGAGGAAACTCTGAGTTGTGAATCTGTGGAATTCTCTGCCTCAGAGGGCGGTGGAGGCCGGTTCTTTGGATGCTTTCAAGAGAGAGCTGGATAGGGCTCTTAAAGATAGCGGAGTCAGGGGATATGGGGAGAAGGCAGGAACGGCGTACTGATTGGGGATGATCAGCCATGATCACAGTGAATGGTGGTGCTGGCTCGAAGGGCCGAATGGCCAACTCCTGCACCTGTTGTCTATTGTATGCAGACGCCGAGAAGTGTGTTCCGCTCTGGCTGAACAACTTCTAATCTTCTTTAGTTGCATCGTGATTACAATGACGTTTTTATGTTAACATGTTAATATTAATGTTATTATTCAAGTGTTTACATAGTATAACTTACAAGAACATTTCCGCCACCGGGGCAAAACTGGAGGCGCCACCGTCGGTCGTTCATTCTTTCGAGCCGCTGCCCGCTGGCTCAGTCTTCCCCAAGATCTATTTAAGAAAGAACTGCAGATGCTGGAAAAATCGAAGGTCGGCAAAAAGAAAATGCTGGAGAAACTCAGCGGGTGAGGCAGCATCTATGGAGCGAAGGAAATAGGTGGCGTTTTGGGTCTGAAGAAGGGTCTCGACCCGAAAACGTCACCCATTTCCTTCGCTCCATAGATGCTGCCTCACCCGCTGAGTTTCCCCAGCATTTTTGCCTATCGTCCAATCTTGTGTGTGGACTCGGTAAGAAGAGGATTTCAGTGCTGCTAATGGGTTCCAGGGTCACGAGTCCCAGCTTGCTTCCTGAAGTCAATCAGGGTCGCCTTTGTCTTGCTGTCATTGAGAGAAATGGTTGCTGTCTCGATACCAGGTCACGAGGTTCGCGACCTTCCTCCAGTCTTTCTCTGCATTATTTAATATCCGTATGAAAGTAAGCATGCAGGTACAGCAGGCTGTGAAGAAAGCGAATGGCATGTTGGCCTTTATAACAAGAGGAGTCGAGTATAGGAGCAAAGAGGTCCTTCTGCAGTTGTACAGGGCCCTAGTGAGACCACACCTGGAGTATTGTGTGCAGTTTTGGTCCCCTAATTTGAGGAAGGACATACTTGCTATTGAGGGAGTGCAGCGTAGGTTTACAAGGTTAATTCCCGGGATGGCGGGATTGTCATATGCTGAGAGAATGGAGCGGCTGGGCTTGTACACTCTGGAGTTTAGAAGGATGAGAAGGATATCTCATTGAAACATATAAGATTGTTAAGGGCTTGGACACGCTAGAGGCAGGTGTTGGGGGAGTCCCGAACCAGGGGCCACAGTTTAAGAAAAAGGAGTAAGCCATTTAGAACGGAGATGAGGAAGCAGTTTTTCACACACAGAGTGGTGTGTTTGTGGAACTCTCTGCCTCAGAGGGCGGTGGAGGCGGGTTCTCTGGATGCTTCCAAGAGAGAGCTAGATAGGGCTCTTAAAGATAACGGAGTCAGGGGATATGGGGAGAAGGCAGGAACAGGGTACTGATTGGGGATGATCAGCCATGATCACATTGAATGGCGGTGCTGGCTCGAAGGGCCGAATGGCCTACTCCTGCACCTATTGTCTATTGTCCAACGCCATGATTGGCGGTCACTCGAAACGAGCATGACTGTCCTCTCCTCTCCATGTGGGCATCTACCTGTGGGTCTGCAGATGTCTGTGGAGTCTGGTCCGCGATACGCACACCTTGGAGCAACGTGAGCAGTGGAGACTGGCGGTGGTTGGCAGTCGTAGAGCCCCCTTCTCTCTCTCCTTACAGTGCTGCCACTTTGTCTCTGCGACACAGCGTAGTTCCATTTCGTGACGTGCAGCTCCTCCCTGCACGGATTTCCTCCAGGAGAACCTGTCCAGTGCAATGTGCTCCCAGTTGCTCGATGTGATGTGGAATTTCTTCAGACAGTGTCATCTGTGAGATTGTAAATGGAATTGGATTTGTTCATGCCTGCGATGTCAGTGGAGGCAGAGGGGGTGGGGGGCAAAGGGACTCGGGGAGTGCTGGTGCAGGATTGCCAGTAAAGTTTATTTAAGTAAGTAAGTTTATTGGCCAAGTATTCACATACAAGGAATTTGCCTTGGTGCTCCGCCCACAAGTAACAACATGGCATACAGTGACGGTTACGAATGACTCAGAAAACACTAAACATTAATAATAATAAAACATTAATGATAAAACACCATTGATCAAGCACGTGAACCAACAAAATACCAGATCAAAGGGATTTTTAACTGTTGAGTAGAGCAGCTACTCGTGTTTTTGTGCCTGGATGTGGCAGCTTTGACAATCCGGAGTCGCCTTCCAGACGGAAGTGATTCAAAGAGTTTGTGGCCAGGGTGAGAGGGGTCAGAGATGACCTTGCCCGCTCGCTTCCTGGCCCTTGCAGTGTACAGTTCGTCAATGGAGGGAAGGTTGCAGCCAATAATCTTCTCTGCATAACCTTATTTGCAATTCGAATTGGTAGTACGAAAAGCAAACTCAATGCTAGGATTTATATCAAGAGGGCTTGTATGCGAAAACAGAGATGTAACGCTGAGGCTCTATAGGGCGCTGGCCAGGCCGCATTTGGTGTACTGTGAGCTAATTTAGACAATAGGGGCAGGAGTAGGCCATTCGGCCCTTCGAGCCAGCACCGCCATTCAATGTGATCATGGCTGATCATCCCCAATCAGTACCCCATTCCTGCCTTCAACCCCATATCCCCTGACTCTGCTATCTTTAAGAGCCCTATCTAGCTCTCTCTCTAAAGTATCCAGAGAAAACGGCCTCCGAGGCAGAGAATTCCACAGACTCGCAACTCTGTGAGAAAATTTCGCAGAAACGTCTTCAAAGTCTGAAGAAGGGTTTCGGCCTGAAACGTCGCCTATATTCTTTGCTCCATAGATGCTGCTGCACCCGCTGAGTTTCTCCAGCCTTTTGTGTAAACTCTCTCTGTGAGAAAAAGTGTTTCCTCGTCTCCGTTCTAAATGGCTTACCCCTTATTCTTAAACTGTGGACTCCTGGTTCTGGACTCCCCCAACATTTTGGACCACATATCTGAGGAAGGATGTGCCGGCTCTGGAGAGGGTCCAGAGGAGGTTTACAAGAATGATATCCCAGGAGTGAGTGGGTTGGCATATGATGAGCGCTTGGCAGCGCTGGGCCTGTGCTCGACATTCAATCATGGCTGACCTAGCTTTCCCTCTCAACACCATTCCCGTGCCCCTTCCCCGTAACCCTGACACCCGTACTGACCAATTAGGCTCACAGAGTCACCGAGTGACACAGAGTGGAAAGAGGCCCTTCGGCCCAACTCGCCCACACCGGCCAACGATGTCCAAGCTACCCTTGTCCCACCTGCCTGTGTGTGGCCCATATCCCTCCAAACCTGTCCTATCCATATCCCTGTCTAACTGCTTCTTAAACGTTGGGATAGTCCCGGCCTCAACTACCTCCTCTGGCAGCTCGTTCCATACACCCACCACCCTCTGTGTGAAAATGTTACCCCTCAGATTCCTATGAAATCTTTTCCCCTTCACCTTGAACCCATGTCCTCTGGTCCTCGATTCCCCCACTCTGGGCAAGAGACTCTCTGCATCTACCCGATCTATTCCTCTCATGATTTTATACACCTCTATAAGATCGCCCCTCATCCTCCTGCGCTCCAAGGAATAGAGACCCAGCCTGCTCAGCCTCTCCCTGTAGCTCGGATCTGATTATCCCTGAGGAACTCGGCAGGTCAGGCAGCATCTCTGGAGGACGTGGATCGGTGACATTTCGGGTCGGGATCCTTTGGCTGGGATGGTTGCCTGGATCAGAGGAAGTGTGGCTTTGAAAATGCCAGTGTAATAGACCAGTTTTCCGACTTGGCAGAACAGCAGAACACTTAGTGGGAGGGGAAATAAGTGACAGTCACGTTGGCATGACGGCATTTAAACAAAAATACTCCAGACAAACTGCTGCGAAAATCAGATGGCAAACAATTTGCTTTTTTCCCCCGCTGTTAGTCCTTCCCTGTCGCTTTTAGCAACGTGTTGCTGAGACTTGCCGATGGAACAGGGAACTGTACAGCATAGGAACAGGCCATTCGGCCCACAATGTCCGTGCTGAGCGTGATGCCATGTCCCTGGTCAATTCGTCCCTTCCCACCCAAAACCTCCCCCTCCCCTGGTACTGTCCCTTGCAACCGCAGGAAATGCTACACTTGTCGCTTTACCTCCCCCCCTCGACTCAATTCAAGGACCCAAGCAGTCTTTCCAGGTGAGACAGAGGTTCACCTGCACCTCCTCCAACCTCATCTACTGCATCCGCTGCTCTAGGTGTCAGCTGCTCTACATCGGTGAGACCAAGCGCAGGCTCGGTGATCGCTTCGCCCAACACCTCCGCTCGGTTCGCAATAACCAACCCGATCTCCCGGTGGCTCAGCACTTCAACTCCCCCTCCCATTCCCAATCCGACCTTTAGCTATTATATAGCTATTAATAATTATGATTATGATATAGTTGGGATCACGGAGACATGGCTCCAGGGTGACCTATAATGGGTGACTTCAATCTACATATAGATTGGGTGAATCAAATGGGCAGGGGTGCTGAGGAAGAGGATTTCTTGGAATGTATGCGGGATAGTTTTCTAAACCAACATGTAGAGGAACCAACGAGAGAGCAGGCTATTCTAGACTGGGTGCTAGGAAGGGTTAGTTAGCAGTCGTGTTGTGCGTAGCCCCTTGGGTAAAAGTGACCATAATATGGTTGAGTTCTTCATTAGGATGGAGAGTGACATTGTTAATTCTGAAACACGGGTCCTGAACTTAAAGAAATGTATCTTTGATGGTATGAGACGTGAATTGGCCAAGATGGACTGGCAATTGGTTCTTGAAGGGTTGACGGTGGATATGCAATGGAAGTCATTTAAAGACTGCATGGATGAACTACAACAATTGTTCATCCCAGTATGGCAAAAGAATAAATCAGGGAAGGTAGTGCATCCGTGGATAACAAGGGAAATCAGGGATAGTATCAAAGCAAAAATGATGCGTACAAATTAGCCAGAAAAAGCAGCCTACCAGAGGACTGGAGAAATTCAGAGACCAGCAGCGGAGGACAAAGGGCTTAATTAGGAAAGGGAAAATAGATTATGAAAGAAAACTGGCAGGAAACATAAAAACTGACTGCAAAAGTTTTTATCCATATGTGAAGCGCAAAAGATTAGTAAAAACAAATGTAGGTCCCTTGCAGTCAGAAACGGGTGAATTGATCATGGGGAACAAGGACATGGCAGACCAATTGAATAACTACTTTGGTTCTGTCTTCACTAAGGAAGACATAAATAATTTGTCGGAAATAGCAGGGGATCGCGGGTCAAATGAGATGGAGGAACTGAGTGAAATCCAGGTTAGCCAGAAAGTTGTGTTAGGTAAATTGAATGGATTAAAGGCCGATAAATCCCCAGGGCCAGATAGGCTGCATCCCAGGAAATAGCCCCAGAAATAGCAGATGCCTTAGTGATAATTTTTCAAAACTCTTTAGATTCTGGAGTAGTTCCTGAGGATTGGAGGGTAGCTAATGTAACCCCACTTTTTAAAAAGGGAGGGAGAGAGAAAACAGACCAGTTAGTCTAACATCGATAGTGGGGAAACTGCTAGAGTCAGTTATTAAAGATGGGATAGCAGCACATTTGGAAAGTGGTGAAATCATTGGACAAAGTCAGCATGGATTAACGAAAGCTAAATCATGTCTGATGAATCTTATTGAATTTTTTGAGGATGTAACTAGTAGAGTGGATAAGGGAGAACCAGTGGATGTGTTATATCTGGACTTTCAGAAGGCTTTTGACAAACTCCCACATAAGAGATTGGTATACAAACTTAAAGCACACGGTATTGGTGGTTCAGTATTGATGTGGATAGAGAACTGGCTGACAGACAGGAAGCAAAGAGTAGGAGTGAACGGGTCATTTTCAGGATGGCAGGCAGTGACTAGTGGGGTGCCGCAAGGCACAGTGCTGGGACCCCAGCTATTTACAATATACATTAATGATTTGGACGAGGGAATTAAATGCAACATCTCTAAGTTTGCGGATGACACGATGCTGGGGGGCAGTGTTAGCTGTGAGGAGGATGCTAGGAGGCTGCAGGATGACTTGGATAGAGTGGGTGAGTGGGCAAATGCATGGCAGATGCAGTATAATGTGGATAAATGTGAGGTTATCCACTTTGGTGGCAAAAACAGGAAAGTAGACTATTATTTGAATGGTGACCGATTAGGAAAAGGGGAGATGCAACGAGACCTGGGTGTCATGGTACACCAGTCATTGAAAGTAGGCATGCAGGTGCAGCAGGCTGTGAAGAAAGCGAATGGTATGTTGGCATTCATAGCAAAAGGATTTGAGTACAAGAGCAGGGAGGTTCTCCTGCAGTTGTACAGGGTCTTGGTCAGACCACACCTGGCGTATTGCGTACAGTTTTGGTCCCTAAATCTGAGGAAAAGACATTCTTGCCATAGAGTACAGAGAAGGTTCACCAGACTGATTTCTGGGATGGCACGACTTCCATATGAAGAAAGACTGGATAGACTCAGCTTGTACTCGCTGGAATTTAGAAGATTGAGGGGTGATCTCATAGAGAGTTACAAAATTCTTAAGGGGTTGGACAGGCTAGATGCAGGAAGATTGTTCCCGATGTTGGGGAAGTCCAGGACAAGGGGTCACAGTTTAAGGATAAGGGGGAAGTCTTTTAGGACCGAGATGAGAAAATCGTTTTTCACACAGAGAGTGGTGGATCTGTGGAATTCTCTGCCACAGAAGGTAGTTGAGGCCAGTCCGTTGGCCATATTTAAGAAGGAGTTAGATGTGGCCCTTGTGGCTGAAGGGATCAGGGGGTATGGAGAGAAGTAAGGTACAGGATACTGAGTTGGATGATCAGCCATGATCATATTGAATGGCGGTGCAGGCTCGAAGAGCCGAATGGCCTACTCCTGCACCTATTTTCTATGTTTCTGACCTGGGCCTCCTCCATGGCCAGAGTGAGGACCACTGTAAATTGGAGGAGCAGCACCTCATTTTTCACTTGGGTAGTTTACACCCCAGCGGTGTGAACATTGACTTCTCCAATTTCAGGTAGTCCCTGCTTTCTCCCTCCTTCCCCTTCCCTTCCCAGCTCCCCCACAGCCCACTGCCAACTGTCCCCTATTAGCCGGGACATCCTGGATTTTGGGCTAAATTGGTTTGTCCCGTATGGGACCGCCCTTGTCCCGTATTTGACCGCAACTACTCGGGACTGTCGGGTCGGTGCGCCATCTCCGGCCCCGCCTCATCCGTCCCGACGTAGTGCAGTCCGTGGAGTGCAGCAGCGCCTCGCCCGTGGCCCCGTCGGTCGGTCGGCAGCCCGGCCAGCTGTCCGACCTTCGGACCTTCGCTTACCGCCCACACCGCCACCACCCCTCCTTCTCGCGGCCGATCATCGGTTCACGAGTTGGACGGGGCGCCGGACTTTGCGCGCGGCCCCCGGGCCGAAACTCCTCAGCTGGCCCGCCGGCTGGGCTTTGTGCGCAGTCCAGCGCCCGGGCCCGGTCCTTCCTCCTCCTCCTTCCCTGCTCCCCTTGGGCAGGAGATGCCAAGGTTTAGTGCAGGGGCCGGCAAACTATGGCCCGCGGGCCGGATGCGGCCCTTAACCTGAACTCATCCGGTCCGCAGGCGGATTAAAAAAAATATATATTTCAATTTGTTTTCGCGACCTGGGAACTGCAGCCAGTCCCTGGGCAGGTGAGCTGGCCTGGGAACTGCAGCCAGTCCCTGGGCAGGTGAGCTGACCTGGGAACTGCAGCCAGTCCCTGGGCAGGTGAGCTGGCCTGGTTGCTACAGCCAGTTCCGGGGCACACAGCCGACCTGGGAACTGCAGAAAATAAATTGAAAAACACATGAAAACTATTGCAAAAAACACCATCAAGTGCCACACTAGTTAGTATGTATTATTACTAATTTATCTATTATCAATATATTATTACTAATGACTAATTTAGTTAGTGTGTATGATTATTTCCTCCATTTACTAACTATGGCGATAGATGTACCCGCCATCCGCTCACAGACATGGGTCCCGGCCCCTGCGCAGAACATGGTTGCCAACCCCTGGTCTAGTGGGGTGTGGGTCAAACATGGACAAAGGCTCGGTTCGACGGAGCACCTTGATCGGCACAGACACGTTGGGCCGAATGGCCTGTCTCCATGTTGTATCTCAGTTCGGTTCAATTTCTTGTCACGTGCACCGAGATACAGTGAAAGTCTTCTGTTGCGTGCTGTCCAGTCAGCTGAAAGACCACACATGATTCAATGGAGCCATTTACAGCGTACAGATACAGGATAAGGGGAATAACATTTAGCGCAAGGTAAAGCCAGCAAAGTCCGATCAAGGATAGTCCGAGGGTCTCCGATGAGATCGATAGTAGTTCAGGACCGTTCTCTGGTTGTGGTAGGATGGTTCAGTTGCCTGATAACAGCTGGGAAGGAACTGATCCCAAATCTGGAGGTGTGCGTTTTCACACTTCTGTACCTTTTGCCCGATGGGTGAGGGGATGGCCAGGGGTGAGACTGGTCCTTGATGATGCTGCTGGCCTTGCCGGGGTAGCGGGAGGTGTAGAAGGAGTCAATGGAAGGGAGGCCGGTGTGTGTGTGTGTGACGGTCTGGGCTGCGTCCACAATTCTTGGATGGGGACTTGAAACTCAGCAGGGCTGTAGTTTTTTACGTTAGAGATGCAGCCCGGAGACGGGCCCTTTGGCCCACTGACTGCACACCGACCAGCAATCACCCGGTATTAACATCATCCTACACACACTAGGGACAATTTACATTTACACCAAGCCAATTAACCTACAAACCTGTACGTCTTTGGAGATACATCGAAAATAGGTGCAGGAAGAGGCCATTCGGCCCTTCGAACCAGCGTTACCATTCATTGTGATCATGGCTGATCGTCCCCTATCAATAACCCGTGCCTGTCTTCTCCCCATATCATTTGACTCCACTAGCCCCTAGAGCTCCATCTAACTCTCTCTTAAATCCATCCAGTGATTGGGCCTCCACTGCCCTCTGTGGCAGGGAATTCCATAAATTCACAACTCTCTGGGTGCAAAAGTTTTTTCTCATCACAGTCTTAAATGACCTCCCCTTTATTCTAAGACTGTGGCCCCTGGTTCTGGACTCGTCCAACATTGGGAACATTTTTCCTGCATCTAGCTTGTCCAGTCCTTTTATAATTTTATATGTTTCTATAAGATCCCCCCTCTAAACTCCAGTGAACACAAGCCTAGTCTTTTCAATCTTTCCTCATCTGACAGTCCCGCCATCCCAGGGATCGATCTCGTGAACCTACGCTGCACTGCCTCAAATCACAAGGATGTCCTTCCTCAAATTAGAGTGTGGGAGGAAACCGGAGATCGCGGAGAAAATCCACGCGGGTCACGGGGAGAACGTACAAACTCCGTACAGACGACACACGTAGTCGGGATCAAACCGGGGTCTCTGGCGCTGTGAGGCAGCGACTCTGCCGCTGCGCCACCGTACCGCCCTTATTTATCGTGTCCTGACCTTCCCATCTCCCTCATTGCGACCTTGGTCTTTATCTCTGCAACTAATACGATCGTACTGTCACACTAGCTTCTGCACTCTGGTATCGTTTTCATGACACTACCTGTTGTGCCATCAGATTCTGAAACCGATTCCTCCCCACTGTTATCAGATTACTGAACGGACCTCTTTTAAGCTAAAAGTGCCGCCCGATCTTCCAACCTACCTCGCTGCAGACCTTGCACTTAAAAAAAAAAAATGTTGAACTTTCTCTGCAGACCATAGAAAATAGACGGTAGACAAAAATCTGAAGAAGGGTCTCGGCCCGAAACGTTGCCTATTCCCTTCGCTCCGTAGATGCTGCCGCACCTGCTGAGTTTCTCCAGCATTTTTGTTCGCCTTCGATTCGCCAGCATCTGCAGTTCCTTCTTGAACATAGACAATAGGTGCAGGAGGAGGCCATTTGGCCCTTCGAGCCAGCACCGCCATTCAATGTGATCATGGCTGATCATCCACAATCAGTATCCCGTTCCTGCCTTCTCCCCATATCCCCTGACTCCGCTATCTTTAAGAGCCCTATCTAGTTCCCTCTTGAAAGTATCCAGAGAACCGGCCTCCACCGCCCTCTGAGGCAGAGAATTCCACAGACTCACAACTCTCTGTGAGAAAAAGTGTCTCCTCGTCTCCGTTCTAAATGGCTTACTCCTTATTGTTAAACTGTGGCCCCTGGTTCTGGACTCCCCCAACATCGGGAACATGTTTCCTGCCTCTAGCGTGTCCAAACCCTTAATAATCTAATATGTTACAATAAGATCTCCCATCATCCTTCTAAACTCCAGCGTATACAAGCCCAGCCGCTCCATTCTTCAGCATATGATGTAATATTATATTCTGTACTGTGTTTATTTTACTCTTTGATCTACCTGTCACACCCATGTGTGGAAAACGCTCTTCGGGTATAAACCAGCATCTGCCGTTTATACGTGTGCATGCGTGTGTGTACTTGACCGTACTTGGTTAATGATTTGACTGGATGACACATCAACATAGAAACATAGAAAGTAGGTGTGGGGGGAGGCCATTCGGCCCTTCGAGCCAGCACCGCCATTCAATGTGATCACGGCTGATCGTCCACTATCAATAGCCCGTGCCTGCCTTCTCCCCATATCCCTTGACTCCACTAGCCCCTAGGGCTCTATCTAACTCTCTCTTAAATCCATCCAGTGACTTGGCCTCCACTGCCCTCTGTGGCAGGGAATTCCACAAATTCACAACTCTCTGGGTGAAAACGTTTTTTCTCACCTCAGTCTTAAATGGCCTCCCCTTTATTCTAAGACTGTGGCCCCTGGTTCTGGACTCGCCCAACATTGGGAACATTTTTCCTGCATCTAACTTGTCCAGTCCTTTTATAATTTTATATGTTTCTACAAGATCCCCCCTCGTCCTTCTAAACTCCAGTGAATACAAGCCTAGTCTTTTCAATCTTTCCTCATATGACAATCCCGCCATCCCAGGGATCAATCTCCTGAACCTACGCTGCACTGTCTCAATCGCACGGATGTCCTTCCTCAAAAAAGGAGACCTTTAGGAATTAGGAGAATATAGTTTTTTCCACTTCTCGATTTTTAAAATTCTAGTTTAGTTTATTGTCACGTGTACTGAGGTACAGTGAGAAGCCATTTTAGTTGCATGCTATCCAGTCAGCGGGAAGACTACACTTTATTACACTCGAGTCATCTACTGTGTACAGATACAGGATAAAGGGAATAACGTTCAGTGCAAGGGAAAGTCTGATTAAAGATAGTACGAAGATAGACACAAAAAGCTGGAGCATCTCAGCGGGACAGGCAGCATAATCGCAATCCTGGAGAGAAGGAATGGGTAATGTTTCGGGTCGACAGGCTTCAGTCTGAAGAAGGGTTTCGACCCGAAACGTCACCCATCCCTTCTCTCCAGAGATGCTGCCTGTCCCGCTGAGTTACTCCGGCTTTTTGTGTCCATCTTCGGTTTAAACCAGCCTCTGCAGTTCCTTTCTGAAAAGATAGTATGAAGGTCTCCAGTGAGGTAGATGGGAGGTCAGGACTGCTCTCTGGTTGTGGTGGGACGGTTCAGATAACAGCCGGGAAGAAATTGTCCCTGAATCTGGAGGTGTGCGTGCGTTTTCACCCTCCTGTACCTCTTGCCTGATGGAGATGGGAGAAGAGGGAGTGGCCGGGGGTGAGACTGGTCCGTGATGATGCTGCTGGCCTTGCCGAGGCAGCGTGAGGTGGAGATGGAGTCAGTGGAAGCGAGGTTGATTTGTGCGATGTTTAAGAAAGAACTTCAGATGCTGGAAAAATCGAAGGTGGACAAAAATGCTGGAGAAACTTAGCGGGTAAGGCAGCTTCTATGGAGCGAAGGAATAGTTGAGGCTTCGGGAGTATTGCGTACCGTTTTGGTCTCCTAATCTGAGGAAATACATTCTTGCCATAGAGGGAGTACAGAGAAGGTTCACCAGACTGATTCCTGGGATGGCAGGACTTCCATATGAAGAAAGACTGGATAGACTCGGCTTGTACTCGCTGGAATTTAGAAAATTGAGGGGGGATCTTATAGAAACTTACAAAATTCTTAAGGCTAGATGCAGGAAGATTGTTCCCGATGTTGGGTAAGTCCAGAACAAGGGGTCACAGTTTAAGGATAAGGGGGAAGTCTTTCAGGACGGAGATGAGAATTTTTTTTTTTTACACAAAGAGTAGTGAATCTGTGGAATTCTCTGCCACAGAAGGTAGTTGAGGCCAGTTCATTGGCTATATTTAAGAGCGGGTTAGATGTGGCCCTTGTGGCTAAAGGGATCAGGGGGTATGGAGAGAAGGCAGGTACAGGACACTGAGTTGGATGATTAGCCATGATCATATTGAATGGCGGTGCAGGCTCGAAAGGCCGAATGGCCTACTCCTGCACCTATTTTCTATGTTTCTATGTTTCTATAAATATATATATATATATATACACACATAAATAAACAGATAAAGCGCAATAGGCTGTTATAATTCAGAGTTTGTTTGATGTCGTGTTTCATAGCCTGATGGCTGTGGGGAAGTAGCTATTCCTGAACCTGGACGTTGCAGTCCTCAGGCTCCTGTACCTTCTACCTGAAGGTAGCGGGGAGATGAGTGTGTGGCCAGGGTGGTGTGGGTCCTTGATGATGCTGGCTGCCTTTTTGAGGCAGCGACTGCGATAGATCCCCTCGGTGGTGGGGAGGTCAGAGCCGATGATGGACTGGGTAGGTTGTGGTGGGGGTGGGGTGGGGGGGGGGGGGGGGGGGGGGTCCAGTCGCTGCTTATTTGGCGACCTGCCACGACTGTGACCGTCGGCGGCAGTCGGGGAAACAAATCGCCTCCGTGGGACAGGCCCTTGAGGCATAGTCTGGTGTGTCTGGGCAGCAGGTAAACAAGGTGTTGCTCGATGCAGGTGAAATAACCAACCAAGTTCAATGGGAGAGCAATTGTCATGGATTATAAAAGTTGCATTTTAGAGGTTTTTTTTTTTTTTTTAAAGAGTATTTAACATCTGCAGTGAGACCTTGTACTGATGTGCCAGCCGGTGCCAACCTTACATTGTATTGCTGTGTTGATGGGCAAGGCTGCAATTATTAAACAGTGCATTGTGCCAATGATATGTGGGTGTTTTCAATCGAAGACGGCAGGATTTAAATTGCAGTGTCAAGAGTGGGCGTAATTATCAACTACAGAGGTAAATTAAAGTTCTGGGATTATTACTGGAAAGATTGATTAGTCTTTGTACGTTTCGGCTCCAGTGCATTTGTATCCCAATGGAGCGAAGGAAATAGGCAACGTTTCGGGCCGTAAACCCTTCTTCAGACTGATGGGTTTCGGGCCGTAAACATCGCCTATTTCCTTCGCTCCATAGATGCCGCTGCACCCGCTGAGTTTCTCCAGCACTTTTGTCTACCTTCGGTTTTCCAGCACAGAAACATCGAAAATAGGTGCAGGAGGAGGCCCTTCGGCCCTTCGAGCCAGCACCGCCATTCATTGTAATCATGGCTGATCATCCCCTATCAATAACCCGTGCCTGCCTTCTCCCCATATCCATTGGCTCCACTCGCCCCTAGAGCTCTATCTAACTCTCTCTTAAATCCATCCAGTGACTTGGCCTCCACTGCCCTCTGTGGCAGGCAATTCCACAAATTCACAACTCTCTGGGTGAAAAAGTTTTTTCTCACCTCAGTCTTAAATGACCTCCCCTTTATTCTAAGACTGTGGCCCCTGGTTCTGGACTCGCCCAACATTGGGAACATTTTTCCTGCATCCAGCATCCGCAGTTCCTTCTTGAACACATTTGTATCCCGGTGACTTCTCCCCAAGCGAGTGACGAGTGATTTAATTGCCATGCGTACTGACAACAGAACAATGAAATTCTCATGGGCCTGTTCCCGCTGAGGCGATTTTTTAGGTGACTGCTGGCTCCAGAGTCTAGGAACAAAGAGGTCCTTCTGCAGTTGTACAGGGCCCTAGTGAGACCACCCCTGGAGTATTGTGTGCAGTTTTGGTCCCCTAATTTGAGGAGGGACATTCTTGCTATTGAGGGAGCGCAGCGTAGGCTTGCCAGGTTAATTCCCGGGCTCAGGGCCTGGCTGACATTGACGCAGAGACAACAACCTGGCTGCTCAACCCCCGGCTTGAGATCTAACTATTCCTTTGGTTTATTTATGTTTCATTCGCAAGAAGAAAAAGTTAATTCCTGGGATGGCGGGACTGTCAAATGCTGAGAGAATGGAGCGGCTGAACGTACACTCTGGAGTTTAGCAGGATGAGAGGGGATCTTATTGAAACATATAAGATTGTTCAGGGTTTGGACACGCTAGAGGCCGGAAACATGTTCCCCATGTTGGGGGAGTCTCTGTGATCTTTGGTTTCCTCCCACACTCCAAAGATATGCAGGTTTATAGGTTAATTTTCTCACAGAGAGTTGTGAGTCTGTGGAATTCTCTGCCTCAGGTTCACTGGATGCTTTCAAGAGAGAGCTAGATAGGGCTCTTAAAGATAGCGGAGTCAGGGGATCTGGGGAGAAGGCAGGAACGGGGTACTGATTGGGGATGATCAGCCATGATCACATTGAATGGCGGTGCTGGCTCGAAGGGCCGAATGGCCTACTCCTGCACCTATTGTCTAATAAACAAAATTCAATAAATTAATAACCATTATCCGAGTGCAAAACAATCCCTTAATGCAACGACATAGACAGTACAAGCTTATTGTTAAAGATTGAAGAGACTTTCAAGAAAGCTTGAAAAACTTTACAAGTTCCTATCAAACCTTTCCTCCCCCCCCCCCCCCCCCCCCCCTCCCCCCCCCCCCCCCTCCCCCCCCCCCCCAGCTAAAACCCACGTCCTCTGGTCCTTGATTCCCCTACTCTGGGCAAGAGTCTTCGTGCGTCTACCCGATCCATTCCCCTGGTGTGTAGTTTAACTTGGCCTTGTGTCCGGCACAGGCATTATCATTCAGCGCTGTTCCTGTCCTGTACACTGTTCTGTGTCTCTCTGTTCAAAAACTGCTCCTTAAAGTGCTGTCAGTTTTCTTGGCAAAGGCCCTGTCCCACTTACGCGATTGTTTTCGGCGACTTGCTGGCACCGGTCACAGTCGCAGCAGGTGGCCGAAAATGTTCAACTTGTTGAAAGTCCAGCGGCGACCAGGAAAAGGTGCGACTCTTTAGGAGACTACTCACGGTTTCTGCCCTCTCTCTGTCTCTGTCTCTGCCCCCTCTGTCTCTGTCTCTGCCCCCTCTGTCTCTGTCTCTGTCTCTGTCTCTGTCTCTGTCTCTGTCTCTGTCTCTGTCTCTGTCTCTGTCTCTGTCTCTGTCTCTGTCTCTGTCTCTGTCTCTGTCTCTGTCTCTGTCTCTGTCTCTGTCTCTGTCTCTGTCTCTGTCTCTGTCTCTGTCTCTGTCTCTGTCTCTGTCCCCTCTGTCTCTGTCCCCTCTGTCTCTGTCCCCTCTGTCTCTGTCTCTGTCTCTGTCTCTGTCTCTGTCTCTGTCTCTGTCTCTGTCTCTGTCTCTGTCTCTGTCTCTGTCTCTGTCTGTCTCTGTCTCTGTCTCTGTCTCTGTCTCTGTCTCTGCCCCCTCTGCCTCCGTCTCTGCCTCTGCCTCTGCCTCCCCCTCTGCCTCTTCCCTCTGCCTCTTCCCTCTGCCTCTTCCCTCTGCCTCTTCCCTCTGCCTCTGCCCTCTGCCTCTGCCCTCTGCCTCTGCCCTCTGCCCTCTGCCTCTGCCCTCTGCCTCTGCCCTCTGCCCTCTGCCCTCTCTCTCTACCCCCCCTCCCTCTCCTACTCTAGCCGCGCCTGTGAGTTGGGGGCTATGCGTGAGTGGATAGGGCGGGGGATGGGGTAAAAGGAGCAAATTAATAATATTAATATAATATCAAGGGGGTGGTTAGTGTGTGTGTGTGACGCCGCATGCCGCCCCACCCGAAAGCGCGCGTTGAGTCATGAGTAAGTCGCCCAAAGAGTCGTACCTTTTTCTGGTCGCCGCTGGCTTTTCAACGTGTTGAAAGTTTTCGGCGACCTGCTGCGACTGTGGCAGGGGCCGGCAAGTCACCGAGAATATACGTAGCGGGTACGTCGGAGCTTGGGGACGTCTCTTATCGGCTCGTAACGCTAACGGCAAGCACTCGGGGAAACGCGGTAAGCTCGGGAAGACTCGTGAAGATTTTTCAACGTGTTGAAAAATTCCACGAGAGCCCCGAGTACCGACGAGCGGCCATTACCGTAAATCTCCGAGTTCGAATCAGGGCAAACTCGGGAGAGCTCTTGAATTAACTCGTAATAAAAGGACATTATAAAAGGACTGGACAAGCTAGATGCAGGAAAATTTTTTCCCAATGTTGGGTGAGTCTAGAACCAGGGGCCACACAGTCTTAGAATAAAGGGGAGGTCATTTAAGACTGAGGTGAGAAAAAACGTTTTCTCATGGAGAACATGGATAAAAAACGTTTTCACCCAGAGAGTTGTGAATTTGTGGAATTCCCTGCCACAGAGGGCAGTGGAGGCCAAATCACTGGATGGATTTAAGAGAGAGTTAGATAGAGCTCTAGGGGCTGGTGGAGTCAAGGGATATGGGGAGAAGGCAGGCACGGGTTAATGATAGCGGGCGATCAGCCATGATCACAATGAATGGCGGTGCTGGCTCGAAGGGCCGAATGGCCGCCTCCTGCACCTATTTTCTATGTTTCTATGTACAGTGGGACAGGGCTAATACCAAGCCAATTAACCTACAAACCTGCACGTCTTTGGAGTGTGGGAGGAAATCGATCACCCACGCAGGACACGGGGAGAACGTGCAAACTCCGTACAGACAGCGCCCGCAGTCAGGATCGAACCCGGGGTCTCTGGCTCGGGGAGGCAGCAGATCTTCTGCTGAGCCACCGTGCCACCCCCCCCCCCCCACCCCCCCAGAGTCTTTTTTTGCCCTGCAAGACATTTTACCCCCAAAGGGACAAATCATTTGCCCAAACAAGGACAAATTTGGATGAGTGCTAAAATCTGTAAGGTTGACAGACCGGCTATGGAGATGTTTAACTGAGTTCATAAAACCTGAGGCAAGGAGCTGCAGGGGCTGGTTTGGGGAACAAAAAGACCCAAAGTGCTGGAGTAACTCAGCGGGTCAGGCAGCATCTGTGGAGAACATGGATAGGTGACGTTTCACAGAGTGCTGGAGTAACTCAGCGGGTCAGGCAGCATCTGTGGAGAACATGGATAGGTGACGTTTCACAGAGTGCTGGAGTAACTCAGCGGGTCGGGCAGCATCTGTGGAGAACATGGATAGGTGACGTTTCACAGAGTGCTGGAGTAACTCAGCGGGTCAGGCAGCATCTGTGGAGAACATGGATCGGTGAGGTTTTGGGTTGGGACCAGTTTAGTTGAGGTTTAGTTTGGTTTAGAGATACAGCGTGGAAACAAGCCTTAGGTCCACAGAGTCCGCAATCCCCGCTCACTCGTTCTATCCTACACCCAAGAGACTATTCACAGAAGTCAATTAATCTTTAAACCTGGGGTTACACAAAAAGCTGGAGAAACTCAGCGGGTGCAGCAGCATCTAAGAGGCGAAGGAGATAGGCGACGTTTCGGGTCGAGACCCTTCTTCAGACTTTCTTTAAACCTGCGTGTCTTTGGAGTGTGGGAAGAAACCGGAGCACCCAAAGAGAACCCGCCCGGTCACAGGGAGAACGTGCAAACTCCGTACAGACAGCACCCATTGTCAGGATTGAGCCCGCATCTCTGGCGCTGCGAGGGATCGTCTCTACTGCTACGCCATTGCGGGCTGCGTGGGAAGGAACTGCAGGTGCTGGTTTAAACTGAAGACAGGCACAAAACCCTTGAGCCACACAGCGAATGGGTGGATAGCAGTAACAGGATCGGTCCGAGCCAGCATGGATTTACGACGGGGAAATCATGCTTGGACTAATCTTCTGGAATTTCTTGAGGATGTCACAAGCAAAATGGACAAGGGAGAGCCAGTGGATATAGTGTGCCTGGACTTTCAGAAAGCATTTGACAAGGTCCCACATAGGAGATTAGTGGGCAACATTAGAGCACAGGGTATTGGGGGTAGAGTGCTGACATGGATGGAAGATTGGTTGGCAGACAGGAAACAAAGAGTAGGGATTAACGGGTCCCTACTTCAGAAGGGCAGGCAGTGACTAGTGGGGTCCCGCAAGGCTCGGTGCTGGGACCGCAGCTATTTACAATATACATCAATGATTTGGATGAAGGGATTCAGGGATAACATTAGCAAATTTGCAGATGAAGATAGAACTCTCGGGGCTAGCGGAATCAAAGGGGATATGGGGAGAAGGCAGGAACGGGATACTGATTGGGGTTGGTCAGCCATGATCACATTGAATGGCGGTGCTGGCTCGAAGGGCCGAATGGCCGACTCCTCCACTTACCGCCCATGTATCTATGTATCTGAAGATGGGTCTCAACCCAAAAGGTCACCTATTCCTTTTAGAAACATAGAAACATAGAAAATAAGTGCAGGAGTAGGCCATTCGGCCCTTCGAGCCTGCACCACCATTCAATATGATCATGGCTGATCATCCAACTCAGTATCCTGTACCTGCCTTCTCTCCATACCCTCTGATCCCCTTAGCCACAAGGGCCACATCTAACTCCCTCTTAAATATAGCCAAACTGGCCCCAACTACCTTCTGTGGCAGAGAATTCCAGAGACCCACCACTCTCTGTGTGAAAAATGTTTTTCTCACCTTGGTCCTAAAAGACTTCCTGTTTATCCTTAAACTGTGACCCCTTGTTCTGGACTTCCCCAGCATCGGGAACAATCTTCCTGCATCTAGCCTGTCCAACCCCTTAAGAATTTTGTAAGTCTCTATGAGATCCCCCTCAATCTTGTAAATTCTAGCGAGTACAAGCCGAGTCAATCCAGTCTTTCTTCATATGGAAGTCCTGCCATCCCAGGAATCAGTCTGGTGAACCTTCTCTGTACTCCCTCTATGGCAAGAATTTCTTCCAGAGATGCTGCCTGACCCGTTGAGCTACTCCAGCTTTTTATGTCTATCTTTGATTGTGTGAGTGTGTTGGTTTTCAATCAGTTAATGGATTCCTGACTAAATGAAGTTTCTCGCCACCTCTCTGGAACCAAGCACAGTTGGCGGGTATTCCTGGTCCAGTTCCAAACACTAAGTGGGAGTTCAGGGAATTCCGGGAAACGTCCTGTTTGCTGCTGCCGGGAACGGAAGCTCCAAAGTAACTGGGTGAAAGGTCAGAGGAGGCAAGTCATGTGAATCCTGTACTCGCTGGAGCTTAGAAGGATGACAATAGGCAATAGGTGCAGGAGTCGGCCATTCGGCCCTTCGAGCCAGCACCGCCATTCAATGTGATCATGGCTGATCATCCCCAATCAGTACCCCGTTCCTGCCTTCTCCCCATATCCCCTGACTCCACTATCTTTAAGAGCCCTATCTAGCTCTCTCTTGAAAGCATCCAGAGAACCGGCCTCCACCGCCCTCTGAGGCAGAGAATTCCACAGACTCATAACTCTCTGTGTGGAAAAGTGTTTCCTCGTCTCTGTTCTAAATGGCTGACCCCTTATTCTTAAACTGTGGCCCCTGGTTCTGGACTCCCCCAACATCGGGAACATGTTTCCTGCCTCTAGCGTGTCCAAACCCTTAATAATCTTATATGTTTCAATAAGATCCCCTCTCATCCTTCTAAACTCCAGAGTGTACAAGCCCAGCCGCTCCATTCTCTCAGCATATGACAGTCCCGCCATCCCGGGAATTAACCTGGTGAACCTACGCTGCACTCCCTCAATAGCAAGAATGTCCTTCTTCAGATTAGGGGATTAAAACTGCACATTGGGGGGGAGGGGGTTCATTGAAACATACAGAATAGTGAAAGGCCTGG